>JAEQML010066792.1:0-19636 GCA_016904865.1 Pissodes strobi | reverse complement strand
TCAGAAATTATTATCAACAAGGGTGACAGGAAGTAGGAAAAACCACTCTATTATAGAAAAGCTTTACGGAATCGGATGCAAATATGAAAAATTAGCAATTTTCCACTTCAAGTTTTTTATAGTGTAGTCGCAGAGTCGCTTCCTTTCGAGCCACTTCATGGTTTGAGCAGTTTACAAATATGAAGTCCATCTGTCATCGGCTCTGCCGAAATCGGTCCCTTGAACATCAAAGGTGCCGACGCTTTATGTCGCTACTCGTTGGTTTGTTATACTCTGATATAACTAACTATCAACGGAGCGCCAAACATTAAAATTACAAAAACCGGGAATTTCGAGCGAACGCGTTCGCCCGAATTCAAAATGTCAACGCTGAGCATAAACTGTTGGTGCACTAGAAAGTTTTTACGTAATCTGTGGGACTGTAAACAAACAGGGCGCACTCAAACTTTGCGCATAGATCATCCAATATTTATTTTCCTAGTGAGCGCAAATTCAATTTAATCCCATTACCGCAAAAACTTTTTCGAACTCGAAAGTTCACTTTAGCATATCAAAGCTAATTTTCGGTCGGGAGTTGTTGTTTACTTTGTAGTAAAAGTGAGTGCTTTTACTTTGGTTTTTACATCTTAACATTAACATAATAATGTAAATTTTCTTAGGGCGGGAAATATGTGATGTATATTTAACACTTAATCATTAATACTTTTCATGATATATGGATGGAGGCAACAATTAAAATTGAATTGTTGAAATGAAAATCAAGCAAAACATTTATGTCTAATTGTTCTTTACAAAGAACTGCTGCTGGCACTGAAACACTGTCAAAAATCAACGTCGTTGAAAAATTGCGTTGTCAGGAGAATTATATCCCAATGCGCAGAACTAATTTGAACTGAAATCTCACGACCGATGGAGACAATGAAGTTTCGTTTGTTGAATCAAAAGTTTTTAGCTCGTTCGTTACGTTTCTTAAAAGATGAAGGATAAGCGTCTGGCTCTGGCGAGAGCTCGAGTTTCTTTCAAGGTTTCCGAAGTTACCGAGCGTGTAGTGGCTTTTCCAAATTAATTAATTTATCAACCGAGAAATGGAGGTTGTTCTTCAAAGCATTGGTCTCTAAAATAAATTTAGTTAATTGGAACTTTATTTCCATAATGCCTCATGAGTAGATCTTGGGTTAATTTTGCTAATTATGAGCCTTAAAGTTGCAATGGTCAGCAAAATTCCTATTAGTTCGACAGACTTTATCTCTTACCTTCCCGCTCCACCTAATTTTACTGCAGTGTACATGTACGTGGTCTCGGGGTTACTCACCTAAAGTAATATAGTCGAATATACGATAAATTTATCAGAGTTCAAGATAGAATCTGTCAAATAGTCGAAATGCAGTGTAAACTCTGCGTGAATTTAAGTCAAACAAGGCTGCCGATAAGACCGGAATTAAAAAAAATTACTATAAAACAGTGACCAAGCCTAGACATTGTTATTGCTTTTGACAACGGGTATTCTTTCCTTATCATCTCTTTTCACCTGAAATCAGGTACATAACCTGCACAAAGCACAGATCTTCTTTTCTTCCTACTGCTGAACTTAAGTTGACCAGTGGGAAGAGGGGAAGAGGAGGAGGAAGATTAATTTATGACCTTATTATATCACAGAAGTTTAGTTCTATTAGTCTTAATTGGAACAGGACCTCGTGACTACTCTGTTGCATATTTTTTATTTCAATTCCTTATTCACCTCCCAACTCCTGTTGGTTATCTATTTATTTATCTAAGAGCAAATTGCCCGATTACAATTACAAAATCGTCCAAAGTACAAAAATTATAAACAGTAACAACTATAAAACTATAAAATTTAATATAAAAAGAGAATAGACTAAAATAAAGTAAAATATTCAAAATATCACAGTTATTAAAATTCCACAAGCTGAAGTTGCTTTAGTTGCTTTAGGAACTGAGGATGTGAGGTAAAAAATCCAAATTATGGTGACCAGTCTGGATGCTCTGGAGATAAAAGAGTTGTACCCGTAGTTAGTTCTGTGATTAGGAACAGAAAAACTAAAAGTTTAGCGTATTGCTCTTGATCGTGCATTAAAAGCTCAGGTGCAGATACTCTAATATGAAGAATGATATAGAACGTTAAAAGATCTCTCCTAAGGTGACGCACTAATATCGGTAGCAAGTTTAGTTGGGACAGTATTTTTTCATCAGAATATTTTGCAAGATTAAGGTTATACGCTATATTATGTTTTAGAAATTTGTGTTGAACACATTCAAACATTGTAGTGTGGAGACCATACAGTTGAGGAATACTCTAAGGAGGAACGAGTGCACAATATAGCACTGTACAACGCGGCCAACCTATTGAAATCAGCGGTACATCTCTTGATGAACCCAACCATCTGGAATGCCTTATTAACAATGTTAGATATATGAATGAAAAATTTGAGGGAGACATCCAGTATTATTTCCAAGGCCTTCACCACAGAAATGTTTTCAAGGGGTACACCATCAATAGCGTAGTTAAAAATAACTGGATTTCTACACCGGCACCGGTAGAAAGACATGTTTTTATATTTGGAAGGATTCAATGATATTCTGTTCCTTTTACACCAATGTCAAGTATACAAAGATTGAGCGAGAAATTGGGACGCAATTTCCGATCAAATATCAATCAAGACTACTTTTTTCTGATTCCTTCATTTCTACGCCTGTATTTTCAACTTTTATATTTTACCTTAAAACTTCAAGACTGTAGTGGAAACACCCCAACAAATGCATTAACTTGTCATTTTTCACCGCATAGTTTGGTGATAACACCCTGATGTATGCAGTATGAATAAACCGTAATTAAACACAAAATAGATTTAGTTAACCCCCAAGTAAACAGAGATTTGTGAATTTAAATCAGCATATTTCAGTTCTTCATTACGATCCCTTAGTCCGAATCTGTACACCGGTACCAGGCCCGTCTCCAGGGGTGAGGCGGCGAGGCAGCCGCCTCGGGCGGCCGATTTTTAAGGGGCGGCCGTTTTTATTTTTTATATATATATAAATTTTTAATGTGATTGTATGTAACACGATAAACTCTCTCGCAATGAATATGTAAAACGCTTCATTCGTACTATAAGCAGCTCATCGCTCGTTATAGGCGCCTTAAAAAATTAAACCCCACTATATAACTTAACGGTCTATTCGCAATTAGCATTAGCAGTTTAAATTCGCAGTGAATAAAAAATCGCATTAACAGTCGCAACTGCTAATGAAAAATCGCGACTTAGCACATCTTTAAGGGACGGGCAACATCGCCCTAAAGCAATTCAGGAATGGCCGAAACGCAACCCAATTGATTGATCGATTACTGAACAGCATGCAACACATGCGAGGAGCGAGCGCATGTTACATATACGTACTCGCGCGATTTTCTAGATCATAAATTCGAACTTCGCGCCCCCAAATACCCCTTCCTAGAGTACCAACATCAAAATTATTTTTCTTTTCGAAAATTAGTTTTCGAAAATTTTTGTACGCTTTTGTTAGAGGGATCCACGTACAAGTCACACAGGTACAAATATTTTTTTTTAATCACATACAGGGTGTTAAAACCACAAATTTTCACAAAAATCCCCTATTTTCAAAATATTTCAGTACAATATACTCGTGCGATTTTTTAGATCAAAAATTCGAACTCCACGCCCCTTCTCTCAAAATTTATTTTTTTTGAGATTATTTTTGAAATTTTGTTTTCGCTTTCATTACAGAAACGGTTAGAGGGATGCACGTACATGTCACCCACGTACAAATAATTTTTTTTTAAATCACATGCAGGGTGTTAACACCACAAATTTTCTAAAACAGAGTTTTATCCACAATACCGAAACAGAATTTTTGCACTCGACGCGCGTTTCGCTAACCATGTTAGCATCATCAGGAGATGATTAAAACTAAAATCAAAATCTACCTAACTTCCTTTTATACTACTGTTTGCTTAATCAAGCTAACCTTTTTATGAGTAAATTTGAAAATGAAATCAGTGAGGAGTTCGAATATTTTCCAAGGGTATGGTACAGGTATGTGGACGACATTTTCGCGATTTTCGACACAAAAACCGCTAATGTTGAAGATTTTGTAACAAAATTTAAACAACCGTTTCCCCACCATTAAATTTACTTATGAAGTCGAGAACAATGGCCAGCTACCATTTTTGGATACTTTAGTGATTAGGAACGATAATAACACACTAGATTTTGATATTTACAGAAAAAATACTGCCACTAACCGATATATTCCTAATGACTCCTTCCACTGCGACCAACATAAAATGGCCAGCTTTCATTTTTTAGTACACCGTTTGGTTAACTTTCCTCTTAGCAGAGAAAGATTTAATAATGAAAAGGAAACTATTAGGAATATAGCGAAAGTTAATGGTTTTAATACTAACTTAATAAATAAACTAATTAATAGGCATTTGTTTAGAAAGACCATTCGTGATTCCACTTCTTTCGTTAATCAGGATGAAAGTACAAAATACGTTTCGATACCGTATAATCCTCAGTATACTAGAGGACTCCAAAAAGTTTTTAAGGAAGTAGGTTTAAAATTAGTATACCAGACTCAGTTTAACATTAAGAAATTATTAGGTGGTCCAAAGGACAAAATTGAAATATTAGAAAGAAGTGGAATATATGAAATTGGATGTATGGATTGTAACCAAAAATATGTTGGGCAAACTAGAAGATCAATACAGACGAGATTCAAAGAACATATAGCTCATTTAAAGTATGGTAGAACAGATAAATCAAGTGTTGCCGAGCATGCTATTGATAATAATCATAGAATAACAATTAAAAATTTAAAATTAATTCATAATATAACTGATAGGAGATTATTAGACGCATATGAAAGTATGGAAATTATTAAATGTAAGAATAGTTTAAATAGAGATAGAGGGCCTATTCCGTATAGTCCATTGTATTGGTTGATCAAGCGTGACTAGCGGGATCCCAGGATTGGTTCTTTTTAGTCCCGCTTGATTAAGCAAACAGTAGTATAAAAGGAAGTTAGGTAGATTTTAATTTTAGTTTTAATCATCTCCTGATGATGCTAACATGGTTAGCGAAACGCGCGTCGAGTGCAAAAATTCTGTTTCGGTATTGTGGATAAAACTCTGTTTTAGTGCATGTTGCCGAAGGTTCCAAACCCCAACGTAGACCACAAATTTTCCCAAAAAAAATCCCCCATTTTCAAAATATTTCGGTACAACAAACGCGTGCGATTGTTTAGATCAAAAATTCGTATTCCGCGCCCCTAAATACCCCTCTCTAGAGTACCCAGACCAAAATTAAGGTTTTTCGAAAATTATTTTTGAATTTTTTTTTTCGCTTTCATTAGAGAAACGCTTATAGGGCTTCACGAACATGTCACCCACGTAAAAATATTTTTTTTATTCACATACAGGGTGTTAAAAACAAATTTTCCCAAAAAAACCCTAATTTCGAAATATTTCGGTACAGCAGACTTGTGCAATTTTTTTCGACCAAAAATTTGAACTCCGCGCCCCCAAATACTCTTCTCTAAAATACCCACTTAAAAATAAATTTTTTTAGAAAAATATTTTTCAATTTATTTCCCTGTTTTTATTACCGAAACGATTAGAAGGATTAGATATCACCAAAGTACAAATAAAACTTCCAAAATCATACACAGGGTGGTGAAACAATACATTTTTAAAAACATACAACTTTTTTAGTAATATTTCGGTAAGTACAGAAAACACATACGACCTTTCGAACTCCACCAAACTAGATACGGCACATTATATAGTACCCAACGAGGCCCATCATTTTCACATTTAAAGTTTACCTCTAACTCTTACCTTTTTCGAATTATAGCCGATTTAATGAAAATCTCAATTTTTTTAAGATACCCGTGGATTTTTCCGAAAAATTTTTTGAAAACAAAATATCCGTTTTTATTACGGAAGCATATACAAGGTGGTAAAAAAATTTGCAAATTTTTTAAAAAAATCCACTTTTTTCAAAAAAAAAAAAAGTTCGACAACTCCCATACGGGCTAAAGGCCGTCGAATTTAAATGACCGATTTCTCGAAAACTAAGAATGTGGTTTTTTTTCGTAAAGAACCTTTTTTGTCGGCCTTGGGGTCTTCTACCTACATGCCGAATTTCAAATCGTTCGGAAAAAGACCGATAGGTTCCAGGTAGGTTCCCGTTTCTAAGGGACAAAATGAAGGTTAGGTCGATAAAAATACGTTTTTTTCCGTTTGCCTATATTCTTCTTTTTTCTACCGGAACCTACCCGTTAAAAACGTGTTTCGCGATTTCCCCCACTTCTCGAGAAAAATTCAGGAAACGGTGGACGTGGGGGGTACCCACTAACCAGCCAACCCCGACTCCGCGTTATGGAATTTGGTTGCGGCAATATTTTGCTCCGAGCTCCCGTTTAGCCTGAAGTCACGAAAAACCTCGCGATTTTCATATAGCCCCCCAAAACCCCCGCTTAAAATCCAGCCCCGGCATCCCCGATTTAATTTCAGGTAGCCCCCATGAAAATATAGACCCTGCAGGGCATCTCCTTATATCGGCACCTATCGGTTAAAAAACCGCACGGGCGCCTATTCGTCGGATATGTCATTATTGACTCCTTAATTGGTCTGTTGTAAGGGGCGGCCTAATTCTGCCCGCCTCGGGCAGCCTAAAGCCTGGAGACGGGGCTGCCGGTACTGTCTGTATAATAGATTACAATATAGCAACTTTTCACTCGTAACTGAAATCATTCTTAATCGTTTTCAATTCAATATATCCTTTTCTCCGTTAGTATTGTGTAAGCAATAATGTGTCAAATAAAGAGAGAATACAGTTTCTATCATTTCAATCTCAAATCAATTCGGCCTTTGCGCCACTCTCCCACTCTTTTATTTGGTTTTGCCGCCAGGCGGTAGCTAGAAGAAGAAATTAATCTTATTAGTGCAGGTTCGACGTCCACTCGATTAACAGCGAAAGTTTTCGTTCTCGTTTTCGCACCAAAAGGTCACATCCTTTTAGGTCATTTTTCTCCATTTGTATGCACATATATTAGAGAATATCTAGTGCACCTCAGTTATCTTTCTCCAAGATTTGACAAAGACCTCTTTTAGCCAGATACGACGTAGCGTCCCTTTTCCCTTGTAGTTGAAGAAAATCTGTAAAATGGCGCCTGCAAACTAGCAGTAAAGGCAAGCCATTCTAATCCCAGCAAAGCAGATACATAAATCCAATGTGTGAAGTCTAATAGGCTACCTCTGGGTACGATAACATGAGAGAAAATAGAATATCAAGGTATTTTGTAGAGGGAGAGGAAAGTTGGGAATTTTAAAAACAAAAGTTTCATTTGAAATTAACAAATCAAAACTTTTTAGTAGGCATTAATAATTAAGAAAACTTTTGTATACTTATTTTCTATGTGAATGAATGAATTAATGCGTGAAATTAGTGTATAAATTGTATATATTTCTGCATCAATTGCAAATGCATAATTGCATTATTAAAGTACGTTAACATACCTACCTGGTTTCAATTCATATCTATGTGTAAAAACCCCACTCCCCTATCTTAATACGGTCCACTACTTTACTTGTGGTTCATTATACAGTTAATTAGACACCTACACATTATTTATGGCTTAAAGCAATTAATAAAATTAATTTGTTTGTATCGACCCAAGACCACATAACTTTTCTCTCCAAACAGATGGGCATTTCTATTGGTTTTCATGCCCAAGACTTTTCTTATCTTTTCAAAATTTTTGTTGCTCTTCTTTCTTCTTATGCGCCAGCTGAGCTAACGTATAGTTTAGTAGTCGAGTTGTACCTGCAGTTAGTTTACAGTGTAAATCTGACTTAAATATAATAATTCAATACAGTGGAAGTTTTACATTAGATCATTTGGTCAATGACCTTGCAACAGCTTTAAAATAACGTGAAAAATATGCTGCAAATATTTATTATTGTTCACAATTAATTAATTTGTCTTCATGTTATCTCTAGAACACTAGCGAATATCTACAACCTCGTCATCGAAGAAAAATGGGCGTAAACATAATATAACATCAGCGAAATTGATCTAGAATAGATCACGAAGCATCACAGCTGGAGAACACCGGCCAACTAAATCAGTTCCTCCACGAGTCCTCAATACAGGGACGCATCGTCGCGTCAGAAACAAGGATATTAACTATTGTCCCACCACCATCCATGCTATTTCTAAATATACATTCATAAGCCAGAAGAATGCTAATGATAATAATAATAACAATAAAAACAACATAACGCGTATTTCACCAGAAAGGAGTGAGGTTTTTGCAGCAGCCTCTTCACAACATCCCATCAACGAGAGGTGTGGATGCTTCTGGAGGAAACAGTTGGCAACTTCAAGTATTACCACGAGCTGGCTAAAGAAATGAACTGCTTTACCAACCATTTCCAGAAAAAGACCAACTGGAAAGCCCCTGGACCAGACTGGGTAAGAAAAATTGAAAAACTAGCTTATCTCCTTGAAACTCTGGAAAATCTATCAATGCCTACATTTAAAACAACTGAGTCCCGACAACAGAAATATAGGAATAGACATGATAATACTGTCAAGATCATCATTTTAGCTTCCTGAGACTTCTCACCCAGTATCCGGTTCCTTATTACAAGTAAAACCTCAAATAGTTTAAGAAAACTATGACTTTCGACTCTACTTGCATCGAACAATTTTAGCTATCCAGACGATGATCTATAATAGACCAGATATTATCCTCGTAAAGCACCCACTTTGGGAGGGACAACGGTAGGGCTTTCAAAAGAGGTTAAATATCCTGGCATCATTCTTGAAGCAACGGAGGCACTCTGAGTCTGTCGACAACTTGGGACCTAAAACCCTCCATCATCTGGTGGTCCTATAGCACTGTTGTAAAGCCTATTATAACCTACTCCTGCTTAGTGTGGTGGGTAAAAACAAAAGAAATAACAACACAGCGAAAGCTAAAAAGAGTAAAGTTGCTCGCCGGTCTGCTGGTATAACAGGGGATATAAAAACGTGCCCCACAGCAGCTCTGGAATCCCTACTTGACCTCCTTCCGCTGCACATATTCATAGAAAAGAAGGCCTGGAGCAGTGAGCATAGAGTCACTTAGACACAAAAACTGAAGTCAGGGAACCTAATTCTGAAGGACAACCAGATAGAGGCGATGACCAAACCAATCGATACGATGGATTTTGATCGCTTTTTTGAGTTGGTAATCGAAGACTACAATACTACAAGATAACTAGATAGGTGGTTACTTGTCTGATACACAGATGGATCGAAGATAAAAGAAGGAGTGGGAGCCGGAGTTTACGGACCTAGGTGCCGAATCTCTACACCTCTAGGAAACACTCCCACCATCTTTCAAGCAGTATGTGCCAAAAGGAGGCCTAAGAGGTGCAAAGAACTATATTCTATCAGATAGTTAAACAGCCTTAAAAGCGCTAGCATCTAGCAGCATCAACTCCCGGCTAGTGTGAGATTGTCAGATGTCTGGAGATTAACTGGCCAACAGAAACAGACTCAATCGAATGTGGGTACCAGGGCACAAGAGTGTGGAAGGCGACGAAGCCGCTGACCAGCTCGCACGGAATAGTGCACTGACTGCCTTTTGCGGGCCTGAACCATTCTGTGGCGTCACTAGAAGGCACGTAATGAACGAACTCAGAAATTGGGAAGAAAGGCGGAAAGAGAAACATCTGGACAGAGACAGACCAAAAAACTCATCTCTCACTCGCCTAACTACACAAAAAAGCTTCTCAAGCTACATAAAAAATGAGGTCGTAGACGTCACTGGACATGGCCTCTGGAGGTACCATCTCAAAAAAAAATGAGGAAAACCACTGACGAACAATGCAGATTCTATCAAACTGTGGCAGAAACGTCATAGCACTTACTCTGCGAAGCTCAGGCACTGACTCGCCGTAGGTTGAAGCATCTCGAAAATGCCCTTGTGACACCTGGAGATCTATAAAAGCTCAACCCTGGAAATATTCTGAGGTTGGATTTTTCGCGTAACATAGTATGATATTGACGAACGAGTCCTCTACCATACCATACCATCCCTAGTAAACGAGTCTTCCAAGGTTGCAACCTTTGTAGAAGTGTCAGCTAGTGCTCCATACCCAAAATATCTCGATAAGAACATTGGGATGATTTCCAAACATCGACAGTCGGAAGTCAGAGGGAAGAAGCAATGGCAACTTAATCGCGTCGAAGCAGTGCTAATAATATCTTTATCAATTGGAGCTGTGATGAAAAACGTGCTAAGAAATATCGAGAGATTTGGGCTGAATAAATATCTCTACAAATCCATTTAGAAGTCTGTCATGCTTTCGACTCTGAAAATTGTTCGCAAGTTCATCGGGAAAGGGTTCCAGCAGAGCTTAATCGTTCTGATGCTTAACGCATCTGGAATCAAGTAAAGTTTCCCCTTTAAAGAAAGTGCAAATATTGAATAATATTTTGCATTAGTAATTATTATTAGACGGGTTTTTAAAGTATGGGATTTTTTATTGACACATAAGATGTGAAATACCAATATCAATTAAGATAGGCAGATTAGATAGTATAGTATTCAACCTACCTGTCGAGAGTAGATAAGCATAATAAAATAATTATTGTTTATTTATATTGCATCGTAAATAGTTTTAATGCTGTTGTTTTGACAAATGCTTTGATTAGTAAATTTGTACTATATTTTTTTATTAATTAATTATTACTTTTATTTATCATGTACTCGACTTGGGAGTGTCATATAAAATTATTTTAATATTATGTGGCCAACATTACTCATAAGTCGAGACATTATCCAACCCCTGAATAATGTGAAAATTTCAAGATGCAAGAGATGAGCCTTCAAAATCTTAAAACGTCCTCAGAATTCATCAAGCGTTTTAAATTGGTGAAACCAAAGGTGGTGGTCCCTTTGAAACGTAAATATGGATTTGACCAACTTTGAACCAAAACCCATTTGACATCACTTTGGATGTAACATTTAGTACAATTTGCGCAATTTTAGTTTAATGTTTTTCTCGGCCCCTGCATATTGTGTGAATGGCCATCAGGCAAAAAGGCTATGGCGTGCAGGAAATAAGCCTTCAGAATCAAAATCGGTAAATGGTTTTAAAGATGGTGTTATTAAGAATTTGACAACATTTTTTGTTTCTTACTAACGACACATGCAGAAATCCGGAAAAAATATATAGCCGAAATGACACACCCCACAACATGCTAAAAGTTTTTGGCGCCCATTGTATACATGCATACATACATAAATCGCATTCCAATCTGGATTAGTAAGTAAATATTAATCCGGATTAAAGGGAGACGTTCTGCCCCAGTTAATTTTGATGGAGCACGAGCCGAAAGTGAACTATTCGAAAGATATTCCAATAAATGCTAACCACACAGCAGAAAGGGCGAATAAGCGGACGAACCCCAAGCCGGGGGCCTTTCTGCCTTAAGAGTTACATTACAAGTGACGTCCGCTGCTCGTCACGGTTTCCCCAAAATAAATTTTGAGTTTAGATCGGTCCGCTCAGTTGACAACGCTTTACATGAAGGGTCTCGACCCCCCAAAGGGTCTTGTAAAGACGGCAATACGTCTAGGGATTAAATTTCGTTAAAGGAATGATTAGATTAACGGATGAATTGTGGTCGGCGCCCGCCTGACTGTTATTAGGTTAGTGTCGTGTGTCTTAAAATCCAAGGGCGCGACACTGGCGAAAGTGAAAGATTTTTTGTACAGAAGTTGAATGAAAACAAATAAATAAGCAGCGAAACGCTGATGAAATAAATAGTATCAGCAATTTCAAAAAATTATAATCTACCAGGTGGAAGCGATGTTTTGTTTCAGGTCTTCTGTCTATATTTCATGGTCCTTCGCTGAGGGATTGTAAGTATCCTTCCCGATTTGTGTGTCTTGGATTTTTGCACAATACTTCTTTGAGCACGGGAGTCTTTATGTCAAACCTTATGTGCCTATGATCTGAGCACGATGGTTCTTCTGACACATGCCAGTTGCTAAATTTTTCACTTATCCTATTAGTACAGATGGTCACGTCCAGGACTTCTCGTCAGATTGTGGTAATGAAAGCTATTTCTAATCCTGCTGAAAAAATAAGCTGATGAAGTAACACACCCATAGAACGTAGTGTGCGTTCGCGTCGCACCCGGCTACTAGTTGTAGTTTCCTTTCCACACAGTATGACATAACATCCTGTAGGACCTGCGGTAGACACGGTTTCTCCTACCCAGTGAAGTAGGCGGAACATACTATCCAGCTTTTGAGCCCCTCTTCCGTGGTGGTTGTTAAGATAGCTGTAACAAAATCCCCGGAGCATAGCCCCGGAATTAGTGTACAATTAGCTCTATTACTGAAAATTATGCAGGCTCATGGTCTTTTAGCCGACCCCTATCGTACAATAATTTACCTTGTTTTGTTGTTAGGCCACCGTGTAACCAGGGCTCTTGCAGGATGGCGATGTCGATGCCTTCTTTTCCAAATCTCCGGCATAGCGTGGCTGAAGCAGTGTGGCATGCTGATGATTTACCTGCAACACCTTTATTTCTCCCCTCATTTTATATGTGGCGGTTCTGGGTGGGTGCCTCCGTCCTCCACTTCCACGGCAGTCTGTGTCCTCTGAATCGTTCTTATGCCATGAAAGTAGGATCCTTCGGGTCCCCTTTGCTCCTCGGCTTTGTCAGCCTCTAAGAGCTGGAACTTTCCCGAGGCCTTCTCGGTATCGCTGGCTTCTCCCTGTTCCTGCACCCGGAACTTGATTCTTCCTATGCCGAAGAAGGGCTGCATTCCCAGCTTGCCTAACTCATTGAGGGAGTCTTTGTTCATGATCCATAATGGTCGGTTGGTGTTTTCCCAAAGACTGTCCACAGGCGCGTGTTCAGCCCATGGTTTCCCACCTGTAGTCTCTTGAGGACTCTATCACTCTCAAGTATTTCCTCGACTTTGTAGGCGGTGCAGGAGCATGGCTTTGGGACTTAATCCCCCTCTAAAGCTTTTAGCTCTGCTCCATCCCAGGGTTTCAGTGTTGGGATTATTTCCTTAACCCATTGAGCGCTGTCTCCGTCAGCACACGTGATTATGAGATATCCCGACCTATGTGTACACTTAAGGAGGCATACTTGTGGTCCTTCTAATGGGATGTCTTTAAAAGCTCTCATCGTGGACTTCTGGAGTGCTTTCAGCTGGTCCGGTTCCGTGCAAGTATCTGAGTAGCTTTGTGGCACAGCGGCTATCTAGACTGCAGGACACTTCTTGTGTCCTGGCTTTTTTGCCGGCTGTTTGCTGCTGCCTGGAGTACTACCTTCTCATATGGGATGCTTCTTGGATTTGTCTGACTCGATAGTCTTTGACTTATCCTTTTTGGAGTCCTTGTTGGGGTTCTGCTTTTTTGCTAGAAGTCACTCTTATAAAATTCTCCTTAATTGTGGCTCTTTTAGCCTCGAAGTAGCATTTTCCCGCCGAGAGAATTTTCTTCAGCCTGGCGTTGGACTCGCCTGAGAGCCGACATTTTTTGATGCCCTGTTCAGACAGCGTGTGAATTTCTTCTAGGGATGTGGCCCTAGAGTATCTAATTGAGTCGCCTCCTTTCGAAGTCGTTGGCTTAACAGCCTGGTGACTTCGCGGAAGTCTGTGATCTGTTTTTTTTAGGGCTCCGGGTTTTTGTACAGTTTGGTGCTCACTGGTTTTGGCTATTGCCTTTGAGTCTTTTGGCTCTGCAGCCTTTTCCTCCTGTTTTTGTTTTGTGTCTCTATATTTTTCCATACTGTTCCCACGAGTAGCTAGGGAAGTGTGGGTCGACCTGATCAGAGCCCCGCATAACCAGGCAAGGCTAGTTACAAGGAGGTGTCGCTTAGTGCCTCCAGGGGAACGTTAAAAACTGCGCTACTTTTCCCGGGGGTAATTCAGTCCTCGACACGTTGCCTTACATCTTGACTCAGGAGAGTTGGTTCACGGCAGGGGTTTCGCAAAGAACTTTGGGGGCTTTTCAACTCCCTCATTCCCACCATCCACCACCCGGGGCGAGGCGCCTGGTAGCCACTCAAGTCCCAGGTTGAAGGAGAGATAGCCGATGTAGTGTTTTTTAACTAATACACGCGACTCCAAATCCGGAAAGTATGGGGGTTATTTACGTAAAGACGTCACCAACTTATAGACCCAAATTGAAATTAAAGTTAAAGAAGAAACTCTAGCTAACTACAAATATAAATTATTAGAAGAATTATCCATTAAGAAAACAGCGATTAAACAAAGTCCTTGTAAGCCTCATCAGCTCTGCTCGTATTTTACAAGTTTTTAGTTGACTACCGCTTAACTAATATAAATTAATAATTAATTTCGAGAATAGAACAGCAACTGAAGCGTCGATAAATTAAACGAAAAAGTTTAAGACCTGTTGATTTCCATGAACATGCTTAACACTCTCTTCAGTTCGCCAGGCGAAAATTAGAGGGTGCAATGTTGTATTGTTTGCCGACGAAAGTTTCGTTGTATAAATGCTCGACATTAAAGTAAAATTACGGAGTTTCGCAGGTATTAGAAAACTTTGTCTCTAGAGGATTACGTTATTTATATTAAAAGTTAAGGGAATTAAAACCAACTCACTCGGAAAGATAAGATGCTAATAATGTTTCTAAACTAACACCTTTTACGATGATTCGCAGAGTTTTGGGCAAAATTAAGAAAAACGAGAAACTAGAATGGATGTTTAAAGGCGGGACTGAGGAACTTAGGTTTCAACTTCCTAGTTATCCATTTGGTTAACTTTATGCCCCTTTTTTAAAGTATAAGTACTACTAAGGCTCATCCCTCGCGTCTTTGGATTCCAAACGCAGAGTTAAATAAATTGATGATATTGGACGCAAGCCTCCCAACATTTATAGATAGAAACTGGCAATCCTCTCAACTTGCAGAGCTTTGAGAGCACTTTCCGGAGGCATGGAGAGTTTGCATACGACTGCACAGCTTTTCAGGATTGTTCACAAACTTTTAACGAAATCAGGAAAGCAAATTTCCGACGCGCAGCTGATTCTTCTATATGGACTTGTATATAATGGCCAACTGAAATATTCATATTTAAAGACAGAATCGGACAACTTGAAAATAAGAGACCTAATCTTCCATATTTCAACGACACTTGCTTCCAAAACACACCAGATCTACCAACTACAACCCTAACCTCATTTTCACATCTCGGAAAGCCCATTAAGCATTACTTCAGGATGGCCTTTTTTCTTGCCTCGTCATAGGCTTCTCTCCTTTCCTATTCCTGTTCTCGCCTTAGTCATAGGCTTCTCTGCTGTTTTGCTCTTGTGTCATCACCTTATGTTTGGAACTTAATCTTCTCCTTCTCATTCCCTGTTGGCTCCCTTGTCTTTGAGTACTGTTAGTACGAAGGTGCATACGGCATCCCAGATCTCCTTCTTTTCTATCAATTTCCCTATAACTGTTTCGGGGATGTGCGAGATTATCTCGAAACTGCGCTCACTTCTTGCAGACGAAGAAAGTGTGTTCAGCCGGATATTCCTCCTCCCAGCAATGCATGCATTGATCATCTCTTGCCTTTCCGATTTTCTTCAAAAAGGATCGGAAATACGCATGTCCTGTCAGGAATTGGGTCAAGTAATAGTTGACGTCACCGTACTTCCTTTCCTCCCAATCCTTCACGCTCCTGATTAACCTATGGGTGCATCGTCCTTTGGTTTCACTGCCCGTACTGTTCTCGCATCTTAGGTGAGTCTCGTGTCTTTCTTCAATTTTCTTCGCTGCTCTTGTTTCATCTTCATCTCTGCGGTGGTAAATCCTCATTCTTTCCGTCGCAAGTAGATCTATTGGGACTGTGCCAGCGATGACTTGCGCAGCCGAGGCCGGCACTGTGCGATAAGCGCTGCATATTAGCAGGGCACTGCGTTTCTGCACATACTCCATCTTTTGTCGATACTTCTCGAATCGCATTGGTTCACCCCAAAGTTCGGCTCCATAGAGCAATACGGCTTCAGTGGTACGCATTATCAGCTTTCTCTTGATAGGCGCGTGACCTCCCACGTTGAAGTCTGTTCAGCCTTTCTATCAACGATGCGGCCTTGTCCGATGTTTTCCTGATGTGTTCCCAAAATATCAGCTTGGTATCTAACATGACTCCTAAGTACCTTACCGCGGATTACGTCATGATTGTTTGACCACCGACGCTCACCGTAGTGATTCGCTAGATCCGTTTGCTGTAGTAGTACTACAGCCTTAAACCCTTTCCCCTTAAACCCTTTCCCCTTGCTTATCAGTGGACGTATCCCTGGAACTGCGTGGGCATTACTTTGGGGATCGTCAGGCTGCACTATAGTTGTTCTAGTCAAAATCTCGTTATTCTTCTTGCGTCTTGTTCCTTTCTTCTGATAATCTTTTCTGCAAGCACGCAAATTTGACACCAGTTTTCATGGTTGAGTAGCATTTTTTGTATAGTGCTGTCCGGTGTAATCTCCCCCATTCTTTGTGTCACATTATTTCTTTCCTCAGTCCACATAGAGCAATCAAAAAATGTGTGTTCGACAGTATCCACATCTGTGCAATACATACATGTTACGCTGTCTGCTACTCTGAATCTTTGTCTGTAGGCCTGAAAGCAGCCATGACCCGTCAGCAGTTGTGTAAGGTAGTAGGTCATTTCGCCATGCTTTCTTGTTAGCCAAGGTTCAAGTGAAGGTATCAATCTTTGGGTCCAGCGGCCCGTGTCAGCCTCTTCATCCCATTCCTGCTGCCACCTTGTAGTGGTCCTCTGTCTTGCTGTGCTCCTCTGTTCACCTTGTTGAACAGCTATTGTTTCCTCGGCCAGTATGTGTATTGGTGGAGTTCTGGCCAGAACCAGAAGGGCTCTGGTCGACGAAGTTCTGTACGCGCTCACGATCCTGATTGCTGCTTTTCTCTATACTCTTATCAAAGCCTGTTCATACACTTTTCTATTCAGTCCTCTTTTCCATATGGTTGCACCGTAAAGCATTATAGAATTTACAATGGAATACAGTATCCTCCTGATGCTTTCTCTTGGGCCTCCTATGTTTGGTAACAGCCTGCTTATATTTCCAATAGCCTTACATGCTTTTTCCGCTATTATCCTTATATGTTTGCCCATACTCATATTCCTATCAAAGTATATACCCAAGTACTTTATGAATTCCTGGCTGTAAACCGTTACATTTTCAACCTTCATCACTAGTTCTTTAACCATACAACCTCCCGCCAAAATTAGTTCCGTCTTCTCCGGTGCTAGAATAAGTCTCTTACTTTTCAGCCATTATACTATCTCCCTGAGGGCGTTGTTGTAGTCCTTCTCCATCCTTGCTCACCACCACTATTCCAACATCGTCGGCGTACCCTATAGTTTTAACTCCGCTAGGGATTGGCAGCCTTAGTATACCGTCGCAGTACACATTCCAAAGTGTTGGGCCAAGAACAGATCCCTGAGGTACCACGCATGTCATTTCCAACTTCATGTGTTTTACTACTAGAAGCTGTCTATCCTCTAGATAGCTAGCTATCAGATTGTAGACATACGGTGCTATGCCCAAACTTCTGAGCACCTGCGATATACCCTCCCATGGGGCAGAGTTGAAGGCATTTCGGATATCTATGGTAATCAGGGCGCACCGTTTACGGCCGGCCCTTTCATTTGCTTCTTCCGCTATTTCTTGCACCACTTCTAGCGCCCTGGTAGCAGACTTTCCTTCTCTAAAACCAAACTAGTTTTCAGAGAAGCCTCCTTTTAAGTTGATTTTCCTTTTTAGTTTGGCAAGGAGTAGCTGTTCTGGCAGCTTCCCTAGAACGTTAGTGAGACAAATGGGCCTGTATGCCGCTGCGTTTTGCGTTTTACAAGCAGTAATTTGAACGTTTTCCATTCCACAGGGAAAACACCATTGAGCCATAGGCCGTTGAAGATTTTCAGCATTGTTACAGTGTGGTTTCTGACTACTGCTTTAATGATCTCGGGTGGGAGACCGTCCGGTCCTGGTGCCTTCCTGTCCTTGATTCTGTTGCATGCCTCAAGTAATTCTTCTTCAGTTAGCTCAGGGATCTCATATTGACGCCCAGTCTTTCCCACTTGGCAACTAAATCATTAGGGAAATAGTTTCTTTGACACTTCAAGCTGTTTTTCGTCACTTAGGTCATTCTTCGTACTCGACCTTATTTTGTCCATGACAATCTGGTATCCTTTGCCCCAAGAATCTCGGTCCACCTCTTCAACGACCTCCTTCCAGGCTTTTTTCTTGGCATCATTAATAGCTTTTTTTAAGTTGGTTCTACATTCCATATATCGATCTTGGCTTATTCTCTGGAGAGCTGGATCTCCTTTCTTGTTCACCCTGGTCACAGTTCTTCTAGCGAGTGTACACTTCTTTCTCTTTATGGCGACTTCCTCTGACCACCGTATACAGGTGTTTTATTTCGGAGTGTTCTTTTCTTTGGTAGGAACCTGTCACATGTTTTCTTTAGTATGGTGCCCAGCTTTCCTGCATCGATAACCTTGTTATTGAGTGCACTCGCTAGATTTTCAAACTCCTCAGTCACTTTGCTGATTCTGTCCTTCTTCACAGTCCAACCTCTGTAGGCCGTATCTTTGGCTGATTCGCGGCTTTCTTTGACAATTTCGTAAAAAATGTACCGATGCAGACTTAGGGATTCTGTATTTAGTACCTTTCAGTTGCGGACTTTATTGCTTATGTCTCTGGTGCTAAAAGTGAGGTCTATATACGAACAGCTGCGCTCTCTAATAAAGGTTGGTTCGTCCCCTTGGTTATTTATCCTGAGTTCTTCCTCAGCCAGCCATTCCGCTAGTATTCTACCTCTTTTGTCCGCTCTACGATTTAGCATTAAAATCAACGCATACTACTATTTCCTTTAAGTGACTTTTCATGTCTACCCGAAGTGCCATCAGGAATTCAGTAAAACATTGCAGCTCAATATTTGGGGATATTTAAAAAAACAAACAAGTCTTCAAATTCGATCCATATATAGCCATTTCCTGCACCTTTACCCAGGATGTTCATTTGGTGATTTCTTATAATGACTGCAACATCCAGTTTGTTATCTATAAAGAGTTTTCTATTAATTGCCTCTTTACGATTAGGCTCAGCCAAAATAATTACATCTGCCCCCACATCCTCCGCAGTCTTATATGTGAGGTCCATTGCGTCCCTTCCCCTATCGATGTTGATTTGTAGAACTCTTATTTTTGGCTTGAGACTGATGTCCTTCTCTCCAGCCTCTGCACCTGCAGCAATCTTATGAATTTCGTGCATCTACCCGTCTCCGCCTTGTGACCTTCTATGTGATACAGATAGCATCTTGCTTTATTGCGGCATTCCTTTTTTATATGTCCTTCCTGCCCGCAGTTATGGCACAGTTGTACCGCGCCTTTTTTACTGCATTTGTTCGCTATGTGACCCACTCTGTGACAATTAAAGCACTTTGGAATCGTCTCGATTTCCCTAGTCCTCCAGCGATGCCACCCATTTCCAACGTATCTTTTATCAATTAATGCAGCTGCTATATTTGCTTCTGT
>JAEQML010066791.1:0-19638 GCA_016904865.1 Pissodes strobi | reverse complement strand
TCCGGGATTGGCTCCTGTTAAGTCCTGGTCTTCCTATTGTTGATGCCTCGCTGTGATTACCAAGATCACGCGTCGTGTAGTTTGTTGTGTCGTCTTTGATTCCTCCGACTTTACTTATATTATTTATATCTGGTTTACATTTGATATTTTCTAGCACACGACCAAAGAAAACGAACTATCCATAGTAAATGCTAGCTTTCACGTAACCCACTGGTCAGTGCAACCATACGGAACCGGTATTTCGCGTATGAAATACGTTGGTTATGTTTTTGGAGGCGACGTACTTAGATTTTTCCACGGTGGCGACGAATGTCTCACTATACCTTCCACTTGGAGTACGGAGGAGGCACATAAGTAAGTTACCCACTATATATAAGTAGATCGATGTAATAATCTACTAGGAGCAACTAAATTTAATTGCTCTTCATCGTTTATTTATTACACGACTTCTATTACGATTTAGTGTTCATATCGATATTTTTTAAATATTCATTATAATAATTTTATTTGTTTCAAAAAAGAGTTAAACACATGACTTATTTTAATTACTGTGGGGATTTTTTTCTAGTATCGTTATCTATGAAGGCGGCAGCGTTATGTCACAAGCCAGATCCCTATGGCGACTGGAGTTGGCCAGAACCAAGTGGGCGGGGGGTTTCATAAACTGGAGCCACCCAATGAGGATAAGACATATCACCACCGGACGCTATCTTGCCGTCAACGAGAATAATGAACTGTATCTCATTAGTAGGTAAGTTCGTTTTGTTGTATGTATTTCCGAACGAGGGTTTTACAAATTCGTTATCAGAATCGCAATTGAGGAACTTGCAGCAAAAGGGGGCAGCTCCCTTTACCTTATGAGTTTAAGTTATAAGAAGGAAATTCTGCATCAATTGATGCAAAAAAGAGACAGATCCAACAATGAATAGAAAAGATATGGGTGTTTTGGGAGCTGTCCCCATTATAATTCGATGCAAGAAAGATGCAGCTAAATATATTTATTTTGATAACTATAATTGTATTAATTTTTTACTAAATAAACAAAAAACTTCCTTAAAATTTCAGCATTTTGGTACAAAAGGAGAGCAACTCCATTTTTTTAAATTTAAATTATGAATGTTCTTATGAGGCATATTGTTATTTATATAATGCGAAACGTCTTGTTAACTTGTACTGAAAATTGAATTTTTCACACAGTTTTTTTTTTATTTACCACGAAAAGGTAAAAATGAAGCTGCCCCCTTTTTACTGCGAGGTCTTCAATTGAATTCATAATATTACACAGAGCGCTGTTACACATTAAAAACATAAATACACAAAATATTAAGATTTACAAGGAAACTATCAAGGAACTTACAAATACATATACTCAAAATATATTTTAATAGTTGTATGCAGGAACAAATACGGACATATTACACAAGCTAGAATTATGTCAAATATAATGTAAAAATCACATCAAATTATTGAAACTGTCATTGAGTAGTCCTGACATGAATAAAACGCCCACAGTAATAACGCTTCATTTTATTCACAGACTGCTTTTCACTCAATTCCTTTATGCGCATTAGAAGCACGTTATTAAATTATTAGATTAAGTAATATTCTAGCTGATAAACCATAATTTGTCGCCAGTCCTCTCCAAAATTCAATGTGACATACGGCTATCAGTGTACAATCTCAAAAACGGGTTCCCGACCACATTGTCAAGCAATTTATTTTTTTATTTTTTTGGTAAGGTGGTGGAACCCATTTAAAGGTACCCTTCCCGGCAAGTAGGAAGGGTAGCACATATTCTATGCAGGAAACTACCCACTAAACCACCACCGTCAACGGAGGCAGGTCCTCGCTGCCTCCGCTTAAGGTTAAAGGGATACCCCTGCATAACCTTTACCTTTCCTTTAGTATGCTCCTGAATGCCTCAGGCTCCTCGCTATGCTAATCATTTTTACAAGTATGTACAACTCTGCTGCCTTGAGTGCTTTACGATGTGGCAGCTCCACCATGAAGCTGAGAAGTGAGGAATGAAAGAGTGACCGCATCTTCTGCTACACCGATCTTGGAATGTTGACCAGTATGTCTCTTGGCCTCTTGTGGTAATTTTTTCTTCTACCCCTTTCGTGGACCGGATCGTAGTCGCATAGTCTTCTTAAATCAGCACAGCTATGTGATTCTATAACCTTATATAGTTTTGCTGCTTTAGCCTTAATGTGATCTATGAGATTAGTCCATCCCAGGTCCTGGGGCATTTACTGCCCATCTTAGCGCAAGATTTTTACACCCTAATTAGCTTCTCGAGGTTTGTCCTCGCCGTGTTCCCCTAAACATTGGAACCATAAGACAGTTGAGCCCTTATAATCATTTTTATTATTGTAGTTTTTGTTGCAAGTTCCATTTCACTTTTCCTACCTATGATCGGAATCAATGAGATAAGGGCCAACTTAGTTTTCAGACTTGTCTCTTCGCAATGAAGATTCCAACTCAGTGTTTTGTCAAATGTCAGTCCTAAATACTTCTCCTTCAAACTCCAATTTATGTTCTGTCCATCTATATTGATCCTCGGTCCTAGTTGAAGTCTCCTCTTCTGGAATAGTATAGCTTAATCTTATTGGTTATTGCCCATTTCTGGAATGCATTTACTGCATCCTGAAGCCCTCTGCTGATCGCATCTGTACTAGTATTTCGCCCTAAGAACGCCGTATCATCTGCAAACAAGCCCATAAGTCCCTTTGAGGATGATAGTATAGGAACGTCGGTCGTACGTATACAAATTGTACAAAGTGGGTCCTAACACCGATCCTTGGGGGACTCCCGCGCCGATGTTCTATATTGTTGACAATGCGTCCCCTGTCCTTGCCTGGAACGTTCTCCCGCTCAAGTAGGACCTAATCAGTTTACACATTTTTGTTGAGTTCCCCGATATCATTTTATGGATCAGTCCCCTATGCCAAATTTTATCGAAAGCCTTTTCTATATCCAAGAAAACACCTCCTGTGGCCATCTTTAGATTGAAGCCCTCCGAGATGAACTCCGCAAATAAATAAATAAATAGATAATATGTTTATTTCTTCAATTTACGGATGCACAGAATTAGCTTAAGCACATATAATTGAAGAATACGTCATGATTAAAATAAAAATACTGTGGCAAAATCAGTTAGGTACATATAAGAAAAAGAGCCTATTAAAATATCAAAAGTTAACAAACTAAAATCAGAGACAAACATTATATACACTAAACTATGATTTTACAGCAAAGACATAAAGTGCTCCAAATTTGTAAAAAATTCACTTATGCTATAACACACCTTAGTTATTAATCTATCTTTTAGTCTTTTCCGAAATATTGACACTGTAGGAGCTGAGTTAATACAGTCATCTAAGTGATTAAAAAATTTAAAACCATTGAAATAAAAACATTTTTGAAAAGCTGTACGATGAGTTGGAGGTATTAAATTATTATTTCCCCTTGTATTGTAGCCATGATTAACCTGAATGCTATCAAATATTTGACGGTTTGTATACACATGAACACAGACTTCCAGGATGTAAACAGAAAAAACGGTCAATATCCTGTTTGTCAGAAAGGCTGTTCTACATGATTCTCTTCTGCTTAAATTGAATAAAACTCTCACAGCATACTTCTGTAGCAGAAAACCCCTTTGAATTTGTGAACAGTTCCCCCAGCAAAGTATCCCATATTTAAGATGACTGTGAAAGTTGGCATAATAAAGAGTCAATAAAGTAGTCTTTCCACATTGTTCCGATAAAGTTCTGAGTGCGTAGCATGATGACCTAAGTTTAAAGCACAAATAATCCACTTGTTCACCCCATTGAAGTTTGTGATCGATCATAATGCCTAGCATTTTGGTGCTTTTAGTACTTAGGATTCGTTGTTGAGAATCCTCAAGTAAGTTAAATGTTATTGTTGGCTGCTGTCTAGATAACGTAAAGTTAAGAAGCGTTGTTTTATCTGTGTTTAATTTTAAAAAGTTGTTCTTTGATCAGATAGTTAGTTTGTTTAGGATTTCTTCACACTTAACCCTTAGGCTCTCAAATCTGTTTGATGTAATCAGAATATTAGTATCATCTGCATAACAAAATACTTGTAAATTTTCTTCGGCAATAAATGAAATGAGATCATTGGCATAAATATTATAAAATAAAGGACCCAGAATTGAGCCTTGTGGAACACCCTGAGAAATAATTCTTGTTTTACTATTTACCCCATTCAAACTCACAAAGTGTCGACGATTTGTGAAATAGGATTCTAAGAGTTGGTAAGGAATACCTCTTATTCCATATCTATCCAATTTGTGTAGGAGAATTTTATGATTTACGGTGTCGAAAGCTTTGGAGAAGTCAATAAAGAGGCCACAAGCATATGCACCTTTATCTAAAGAATTTATAGTTGTTTTCATAAATAAGGATTGAGCAGTCTCAGTGCTGGCATTTTTAGTAAAACCATGTTGACACCTGGATAATATTTTGGTTCTATTTAGAAATCCTAAAATCTGGTCCTTGATAGCCAGTTCCAAGATCTTTGACATACTTGTAAGGAGGCTAATTGGTCTATAGTTAGCATAGTTATTTGCCTCTCCTTTTTTATATACTGAAGTAATGGTTGCTAATTTTAGGTCATCTGGAAATTTACCTTTCGAAAACATTAGGTTTATTAGAAAACACATAATAGGTGACAATTCAGATTTACAGCTTTAAGTAGGTTGTTACTTATATTATCCAGTCCTGTCGATGTTTTATTTTTGAGTTGCAGAAACAAAGATTCAACATTTTGCGGTGCTAATGGATTGAGGAATAGAGACGCTTTACAAAACCTCACTGTTTCTTCCAAGTATTTCCCATCAATATAATTATTATGCAAATCTGAGCGCTTGCTGTTCTGCCGAGCATCTTCCTTGAATCCAAATTGCTGTTGTTGGATTAGTTCAAGTCTGTCCATTTCCTTACATAATCTTGTGTTGATGGTACGCTCTATAACCTTTGAGACTGTAACTGCCCGGAATCTTCAAATCCTTATTCTTCTTGGCTATCATGAAGATTACAGAATTTTTTCATACCAATGGAAAATAGTCCAGTCGAAAAGCTGCATTTGGGATGTTAGCTAATTGTGCAAAGCCCACCTTGGGTAACTCTTTGAGCATTTTATTGTTTACTTCATCTTTTCCAGGTGCCTTTTTAGTCCTTTTTTGCCTCACTATACTTTTGATTTCTGTTGGAGTATAAAATCATTTATCTTCTTTGTTGTCCCAAGGCTATCCAATTTAGCCACTTCTCTGTACACATTGTTTTCGTGGGCTCGTTCCTCCTCCTCATCATCCATTTCCATTTCATTTGTGGTAAATGTACTTTCCAGAGAACTGGCAAAAGCTTCCGCTTTTTCCTGGTCCACGTAAGCAATCCCGTTCTTCCCATGTATTGCAGGAATGCTGGTTTTAGTTGTTCTCAGCGCTTTGGCCATCACCCATGCACTATTTGTTTTGATGCTCAACTTCCTGACTTTATTTGACCACATCGTTTCTGTATTTCAGCATTCATTCAGTATGCCTGTAGAGCTGTCTTTTGCATTCCTCAGTCCCGTCGCGCGCAAAGAGTCTGCGTCGCCTCCTATTTTCTCTTATTATTGCTTGCAAGTCAGTTGGCAGCGCGTTTAGTGAGCCCTTTCGTATCTTTTGAACCACTGAACACGACTCATATGTTGACATAATGTCCTCGCTCAGCCTAGCAGCAGCTTCTTCCAGTTCTTCATTATTCCCTATTTACTTTACTTTTAGCGTTTCTTGTAAACTTCTCTTGAATCGTACCCAATTTGTCACAGTCTTGGTAAACTCCAATTTAGAGGACTCCCCCTCACCCAATGCGAGCAACACCGGGTTGTGATCAGAGGAGCCCTCGTTCAGGCTTTCAATATGATTAGTTAATTCTGCCGCCTTTGAGTATGGCTATATCAAGGACTTGCGGGCTTCCATTACCTGAAGGAAAGAATGTTCGTTCCTGCGGTCCTATTACCAGCCGGCCTATTCTGTCTGCCAGTGCGGACAATTCCTTGCCACTCATGCATTGACTTGTACCATTCCACGACCTGTCTTTTGAATTTAGGTCACCCAAGATGATTGTGGGTAATGGGCCTCTTAGTAGGTCAAGAATCTCCTCTTGCTGCAGCAATATTACAGGAAGCTTATACGCTGATGTCAACTTTATTTTCCTATTGCCCACTAAAATTATCAACTGACCCTACTAAATAGTGCTGCACGTCACTCCTAACCGAGGCAACCACCCCTCCAACTCCCGGGGTCTGCCGTCCTTCCTGTACAGAATATAGTTTCTTAATGATATTTTGACATACTCCCCCAGCGTTGTCTCCTGCAACAGTAGCAGATGTTCTTCCAAAAAAAGATTAACGTCATTCTTTCTTGTTCGTAGTCCTCGAACATTCCATGTCACCAACTGTATTTTATCCATCGAAACTCTGGACAATCTCTTTCATCTCCTGCAGGAAGGCTGACTTTAGCATTGAAATTTTATGCACTGCTTGCATTTCAGGAGCTTTATTCTGATTATCTCCTTACTGAGGCCTCATATTTCCACTAGTTACGTTTTTTGCGTTGACGTTCCTATTTGCCATATTCTGTTTACCATAAACCCTCTGGTACCAACTGCATCCTCGATAATTTGCAGGGTGCCCCTGCCGCCCACAGTTTACGCATTTTGCATTTCTATCCTCTGATCCTATCGGTTTGGGTAGCTGACACTCTCTAGATGGGTGATCACCCGCACATTTCATACAACGCTCAGGCATTCGGCAGTTAGCTTGGCCGTGCCCAAAACGCTGACATTTAAAACATTGAGTAGGCCCTGGCATCTTGTTCGTCGGGACTACCTTAACTACCATGTCCATGAGTCGGTTTACCTCAAAAATTCTCTTGTCGCTAGATTTGACCGTATACAATGGTAGCGACTGCTTGGTCTTAAAATCATTCATTACTGTAACTTCCACATCCGAGAATCTTAAATCCTCCAGCTGTTTCAGAGACGATCTTGGTCGATTTTCTGAACAAAAAGAGATGTGCTCTTAGGCACTGAAATTTTACCATAGGGCTAGTTCTAAAGTCATTTTGTAAATAAAACAAAAAGCTTTAGCATTATATGAATATTTTAATAAGTTACTTTACTTGAAAATAACTAGAAGCTCATAAATACACAAAATATAAACAGTGAATTATTGTGCGTAGTCAGTGCTACGATGTGAACAATATTAGTCGAGGCAAAGTTTCGACCTTGAATAATATGACATAAATAAACACTGTAACACTTTACTAATATATGTTTATAAACATAACCTTGAATCTATGTACAGTTAAATGTCTATTAGAGTTCCTGCGGAACAGCTACTTATCAACTATATTAGTTGATTTAGCTTTGATATGAAATATAATAATATACAAGCGATAATAACAGGATTAATATTACCTTAGAGTTCACCTATAAGCTAATATGTACACTATGAACACCATTGACGAGAAACGTTCAATGTTCAGGAGGTCATCTTCTAACACTGGGGGGAAAGTCACTTTGAAAAACACTAGATCTATGGCTAGCTTCTATTTACAATGTAGTTCAATTTCTTGCAAACAAGAATGACTGGAATGTAGTGGTTTGACTCGGGTATGCAGTTAGTGCACATGGCATGACATGAATGCCTTGTGAATGCGGTTTATTGGTACACGCATGAATGATTGTGAATGCGGCTTCTTGGTACACGCATGTATGATTATTAAGTATGCTATGCAGGTAGCATAGGTAAGCTGAACTGCTGAAATCCGCGTAGGGGATGTAGCCTTGTGATAGCTTGAGTAAATTAGCAGACTAGTGCCTTTTAATCTTTATATGAGAATAAGTCATGAGGAGGTATGCAGACTAGTGCAGAGTAATCCTTATATTAGAATAAGGCAAGAGTGTAGCAACCCAGTGGTACACTCGTGATATAGAATGTTGAAAATCCCATGGAAAATACCATTGGGGACTGTGCAGCGCATGGCACAGCCTTTGAGAATTAGAGATTAGTGGGTCTCCATAATGGCAGCAAGATGCCGAAATATACCTTTTTGTAGGCTTAGTGAGAATGTGATTGTAAACATGTTCGTTTACTTATTTGAGAATTCGAGACTAGGCTCTATTGAGTGTGATGTGGTTCGAGACAGGGCTCGATTGTACAACTCCCATGGATGAGGCCAATTGGGACGCCATTGCTCGGCGTGAGAATAATGGCATAAAGTTTGCCAATAAATACCTTATTGTAGGCTTGATGTGACAATGACTATGGCAGAATATCACTATATCACTTGAGTAACGAACTAGAGATGATGAGGTCTCAAAACGTGAAAACTTGCTGGCATGGCGGCTCGCGCCAGCCGGCTAGAAACGGGGGTGCGCCTTTTGCGACTTACATGGTCGCGGTTCAAGACAAGACTTTTTTCTAGAACGTGGGAACTAGATCAACTTGAAGAAGTTGTTAACGCCCCATCCGGCGGGATGATATACATCCTCCGGAAATAGAAAGGGCGAATAATGTAAATACTGAGCAGTTATGTAAACCTTTACGTCAGCGATTGTCTAAGTTAACCTTATGAATGTTAACACAAATCCGGTCGAAATATGTTAACTAGTTTTTATTAAAATTGATTCTTAAAGATCATGAACTTAGGAGCTAACTTGATTACCTCCGTTAAGAGACAGTGATTGGTCGACTCGGTCGCCGGGGTATAGCGGGAAACGCTACGATAGGTCAGATGAGTTTAGCATGCGCGGCCGGCTCCAAATGAGTAAAGGTGGTTACAACAGATGGCGCTAGTAATACCGCCCGGATAAAGCGCGAAGCGCTATGATTGGTCGGAAGCCTTTTGAGGACGCTTAACTTTTAGCTTTCTAGACTGTCTAGCGCAGTGGATAAACGTGGTAAACAAGAGATGGCGTTAGTAGTATCGCCAAGGTTTTAATTTGTTTGGAATGCGAGGACAGTGGCGTGGAATATTAAATTGTACAAGAATTAAATCGTTAGATTTGAAGACGTGTTCAAAAATGGTTTTTGAACACCAGTTCCAATCCGATTAGGTCCTTGTTAATGTCACTGTCCAATCCCCTAAGCACTCCATTGTACTTTTTGTCCGCCTGAAGGCTATATGTATAATATGGGGTATTAGAACAGCTTCACTGTTTACAAAGATTTTGGTATCACTACCTTGCTTCTGGGCGCGATCAAACACTAAATTATTGGTCTTAGGGTTATTCCTCAACCTTATCCAGTCCTTAGAACCTTTAATTATTATTGGCGGTATCTTCTTGACTCTATCCGCATAAGTAGCAACCTCCATTTCCTCTGGCTTTTCCTCATTTCCTTCTCTCGCTTGCCTCTTACTACCGCCGCTCAGTTTTGGCCACTCCTTTGCCCTTCTCTGTTTTCTAGATTTGATCTGATTTCTTCTAACTGCTCCCTCAGCAGCCTCATCTCAACTTTTAATGTTTCGATTTCCTCTCTGTCTTTTGCCCTCTTCCTCTTTTCCTCGGCCAATTCATCATATTCTTTCTTGTTTTCTTCCTTGATTTTATTGTTCTCTGCTTTTTGCAACTCATAGTATCTTCTATAATCACGCAGATCACCTTTTAGTGACGCATCACTATTTGTTCTCAATCTCGAAGGTGTGTCCATATCTCCCTGAGACTCTCCTCTTGCCCTTTTGGCTTTCTGAACAACTTCGCTGTCCCATGCACTCTCTTGCGGCAATTTGAAATCACTAACAGGGGATAGGCCACTTCCTTTTGCCTTTGGGTCACTCACTGTGGGGTCCTCTGTTTTGTTGAAAAACACCAAAAAAGTGCCCCTACTTCTTACAAAGTACGGGGACGTACACAATAACGCTAATTACAAGCCTGCCCGAAGCAGTATAGTTCAAATTATAGATTTATTTAATAGTCACAGTCTAGTCAATTTTACTTACCAGGTTTCACTATCGCAACACCAGTCGTTGAAGCACAAAACGAAAAAGAAACTCACGTGCCCGTACTTTGCACAAAGTACCGGTACCTAGCTCGGTCGACAACAACAACCTGTCAAGCAAAGCATCATTCATTCGAACTTCAACCAAATTACACATTAACTCTATTTGTCTTAAAAACTTTCAAAGATAATTTTTTGGCTTCGCGCCACTACTTAATGCGTTCTACGTTCTGATTACTCGAGCGTCTAATTGACCTTATTTGATGTTGTACCATTTCTTATGGAAACGCAGTGTAAAATTATACTCTCTTTTAGGGAAGAAGGAACTACGGCGGCCACAGCGTTTTGTTTGAGGCACGAAAAAGACGATCAGAAAGTGGTCCTCGAGGACAAAGATCTGGAAGTGATTGGTACTGCCATTATTAAGTATGGTGACTCTACTGTTATCGTTCAGCACTCTGAATTGGGTCTCTGGTTGTCCTATAAGGTGCGTAACTAACTCTCCATCGAAAGCTTGCAGATACTATCAAATGATGTCAGAAGCAAATAAATACTTGAAAATAATAACTTAATTTTAGGCATACGAAACAAAGAAAAAGGGCGTGGGCAAGGTAGAAGAAAAGCAAGCGGTCCTTCATGAAGAAGGAAAGATGGACGACGGGTTAGATTTCAGTAGAAGTCAAGAGGAAGAGTCTAGAACCGCCAGAGTCATTCGAAAATGCAGTTCACTTTTTACCCAGTTTATTAACGGTTTAGAAAGTTTGCAAGTTAACAGGCGACACTCCATGTTCTTTCAGGTTAGTATAAAGTACCTCAACATTTTTGGAAGATGTTTCGTAAAAGCTGCATATAATTTTAATTCTATTGTAGTGACTGTCGGAATTTAAGGTCACAAGGCTTAGGCAAAACTTGACATTTAGATAATTATCTTTTGTTAGGTGGTCCACCTGAATGAGATGGTTATGTGTTTAGAAGATTTAATCAATTATTTCGCTCAACCTGAAGACGACATGGAACATGAAGAGAAACAAAACAGGCTGAGGGCGTTACGGAACAGACAAGATTTGTTTCAAGAAGAAGGCATTTTGAACCTGATTCTGGAAGCCATAGACAAAATCAACGTGATTACCTCGCAAGGCTTTCTGGCCGCCCTGGCCGGTGACCAGAGTTGGGAAATGATTTCTGGCTATCTATACCAGCTGTTGGCAGCCATAATCAAGGGAAATCACACTAATTGTGCACAATTCGCCAACTCAAATCGTCTGAATTGGCTGTTTTCCAGGTTGGTAGTAAGTAACAGAATAATATTTAATGTTGTCAATATCCAATTGCTCATTATTAACTCTTGAATCGTTTTATTTCAATCTAAAACTAACGTGAAATGTAAAATAATATGTAAATACCAAACTATTAGTTTTATTTTGCTTTAAATTTTCCCATTTCAAATGCCGCAACTCTTAGGAACCCGTTCTGAAGTCATTCAGTTATCCCCCTTATAGGGCTAAACTCAATAAAGATTTGTCTAAGCTGAGCATAAAAATGATTGAAAAAAAGGCAAATAAATTTTGAAGAGTTACAATTTCTAGCCTAGGGCCTTTGCTTCTAGTTCAAAATCTATGATGATTGTTTGTCATTTTGGTCTTTAAGTATTAATTTAACGGGAGTTTTCCCGTGAATGTGGTAAATGGAAAGATGAATATGCATATTATGGATACGTTTGTTCTATTTTCTATATACTGTTATTGTTTTGGTCTTGTAAAGTTAATCAATTGTAACAAAGCAGTAAAAAAAATATAGAATCAATATCTTGTTTTAGTTGGTTTCTGTTCATGTATATTATCTACGTTGTATGTATCAATTTGACATAACTTTTTTCCAGATTGGGATCTCAAGCTTCAAGTGAAGGCACTGGAATGCTCGACGTACTGCACTGTGTCCTTATCGACTCGCCAGAAGCCTTAAATATGATGAGGGACGAACACATTAAAGTTATTATATCTCTTCTAGAAAAACATGGCAGAGACCCTAAAGTTTTAGATGTCTTATGTTCGCTTTGTGTCGGTAATGGAGTAGCAGTTCGTAGCTCTCAAAATAATATCTGCGATTATTTACTACCGGGAAAAAATTTGTTGCTGCAAACCCAACTGGTGGACTATGTAGCAAGTGTTAGACCCAATATTTTCGTTGGTAGAGTGGAAGGGAGCGCCATCTATCAGAAGTGGTACTTCGAAGTTACCGTGGACCACTTGGAGCAGACTACCCATATGATGCCGCACTTGAGGATTGGATGGGCAAACTCGAAAGGGTATATACCTTATCCCGGAGGTGGGGAAAAATGGGGAGGAAACGGAGTCGGGGATGACCTTTACTCCTTTGGGTACGACGGCGCGTTTCTGTGGACAGGAGGGAGGTGTACTCAAGTCGTTGGAGAACCCGTTGAACCCTACATTAGGAAAAGTGAGTTTTTATATGGAATTATCAAATGTAATACTTGTCATAACTGAGTATATCAAAATGTCAATTTTCGTCATAAGTCAGCGTTTATTAATGTTACACTTTTTCATTTTTAGATGATGTAATTGGGTGTGCCTTAGATTTGACAATCCCTCAAATTGCGTTTACGTTCAATGGCAATGCTGTTCGGGGGAGTTTTAGAAACTTTAATTTGGACGGGATGTTCTTTCCGGTAATCAGTTGCTCCTCGAAACTGAGGTAAGTATTTTGTGACAAATTGTACTATTATCACATTTTTTTTTATGGCAGTGACATACACACTAAAGGGAGATCCTATGGCGCTCGACTAGCGGTGTGTGTGCGAAGATGTTGATTGACACGGGTATTGAATAGTTGTAGATTGTAATTAGGGTGAAACAGATGTCCTGGGAGTGAGTTCCACAGTGATGCAGTGCGCCAGACAAAGGAGTTCTTGTAAAGCGATGTTCTAGGTGTTTCCAGTTGTACGACGAACTGCTGCGCTCTTGCCAACTGTCGTGACTGTCTGACAGGCGTTGCCAGAGGCAGGCCAAATCCTGGGAATATCTGCCTTGAAAGTATCTGTAAAACAGGGACATCTCGACCACATGTCCGCGGTGATCCAGACTATCCAGATTCGGGTCAATTCCGGGTCGCCGACGAGAGGCACAGCTCTCTTCTGAATGGAATCCAGTAGCTTTAGGATCTGCTTTGGTGCGGTACCCCAGATGTGTGAGCAATATTCTCAGCACGGTAGAACAAGAACAACTGCGCTGCGATGTATACAGTTTTTTTGTTGCGAAATAGCGCACCAAGCTTGTTAGCAACGTGGTCATGCCAGGACATATTGCTGTTGACCGAGACACCCAGTAGTCCGATTGACAAGGATGTCAGGGTCCGCCGTATTGGCCCTCTTGGTAAACGTGGCTGCTCGGGTCTTTGCTGCATTGAACTGGACCAAATTTCTGTCGCGCTCCAGGTCTTGATTAATTGCTGCAATCTGCTCCTGTCTGCGGTGATAAGTCTCAGTCCCTGGTAAATGTTTTTCTGATCTAAATTGGGAGACAAGGGTACTGGCATCTGCAAAACTGTAAACAGGGTTATTCGTTTCGGTCAGCGGGTCATTAATATAGATTTTTTTTGGTAAGGTGGTGGAACCGCTTTATTAGCACCCTCCCGGCAGCATTTTAACACTATGGCATAGGATTCAGCACCAGTGTTAATTTTATTGTTCAGTTTCAATTTATTTAACCAATAACAAGCCGGGTGCCGAAATCATTACTGGAATGTTAAACAGTGCTGAAAACGGGGTCAGAATGTTATCAATTCAAATTTAAATTTACTTACCTTTCTCTAAAAATACTTCGGCCACGTTTCTCTAGAGATGCGTAAGATAATAATCAACGCACGTTGTTTCCTATTATGATATTATTTAATGATTTTAAAATTAATAATTTGGGTTAGCAATAAGAAAAAATTCATAAAAAATCTAAAATTATGTATTATAAAAAATAACTGAACTTATACAAAGAATGCAAGGAAATGTAAAAAATCATATGTATATATTTCTTGGATTTATGTATAAATAGTCCGCGGGTGAAAAAGTGGTATTTTCCTCCCATATAATGTAAGTAGCTAGTTTGCAATATCTATACAGACAATGTATTTTCTCATTTTTCATTTCAGGGAGAAAATTATCACTTATTGAGAAAAGGTAGTATGAAATACACATATTAAATGTGGATGTTTATTCTTCCGTTCTAAAAAAGAAAATTCAAAAGTTAAGAAGAAAATTCGAAAATAAACAAAAAAATAATGTAAGAGGTTTTAGTGACCTGTTCCATGAGACTTAGCATTTGATAAATTTTGCTTTACATTTAGTGCTAAATTTATTTTTCTTTTTCTTGATGCTCCTTCTTCCTTTGGTGGCCGACCAATCGGTAACCTTTTGCAACCCCTTGTAACCCCTACTCTACGTCTGCTTATGGAAGTTGGTTGAACTTTTATATTCATCTTAGTACGATGACGAATTGGTACAGAACTTCCAGCTGTACACAGAAAAGATTCCCAAGATGTCATTGTTTTAATATTTCTAAGTATTTGTATACACTTTTGAATGGTTGCATTTGAAGTTCCAAATCGTTTGTTATGCTGTTGCATTAGCAAGTAAATTTCATCAATACCCTTCCTTTCATCTAAAGCCACACTGTTAACAAAATTTGTAGGTAACGTGGCCGCACCAATTTCGATCGAAATTAACTCATTTCGTTCATCTAAATTCGCATTAATATCAGCAGTTTGTTCAGTGTGCTTGGAAGACATATCAGAGAGCACTAACGGCATGTAAAATGAAATAGGTTGTACCTTCTCACCAAATGCTAGTTTGGCCATTTCGTAACGAGATTCTGGCGTTAAGGCAGGTGCGTTGATGATAGTTTCATCAAAGTAAAAGTATATTGCTGCCTGATGCTTGCAAAATTTTCCTAATCTACCATCGTGACAAGTGCAAACTCCTATGTTTCCATCTATATAATAATATTCACCGCTTTTAGTTGCACTAGGAACCTTATAAGTTTTAGAACCTGTACACAAAATATCATCCCTGTTAATATTGGAAGCTTTATGTATCAGCTTTTTTAATAACAATCTCGGTGTTGAATTCCTTGAATTAGCAAAATTTCGAATTCTTTTTTGGTAATACTCTTCCAAGCAAGTCACTATAAAATCTATTAAAGCAACTGCATTATACGCTTTATTCCGAGGTAAGACAACATCTTTGAAGAGTCGAATGCTCACTTCACAAAAATTATTTGTTTGGTTTCCGTGTGTAGTTTCATCTCGGTATGCCATACACCAATCTTCACGTCTTTCCCAATATTTTTCAATGTACACCACCCATTGCGGATATTTTTTCACAGTATTATTATTTTTTTCTTTATCAGAAATATGATTTTTCCCAATTGCAATATAAAATGCTTCAGAAGCGTTTTCAACACTTTCCTATATTAAAACATCTCTAAATAAATTGTAAAGCATGGGACGATCATCTGCACTTATACTATGTTTTTTGTCAAACAACCAGCGCCATACTGATTGCAAAATGTGGAATCTACATAAAAGAGTTTTGCTATTTGGCCAGACATATTTAAGAGCATTTCTCTCAGCATCACTGTCATCAGTGATAAAAATTTTTGGATAACCCTGACCTCCCAACGAATTCTCCAGACTTGACTTTAGTAAAGTGAACCCACACCTATAGTCTTCTTCAGATTGGCCTTTTGTGATCAAAATTGCCAGGGGTACAGCGCCAACGGCACACGGAGTTAACATGAATGTTACCGATTGTCCACTAACATCACAAGATGCAGTACTGTCTACAAAAGCTATGTCTTTTGCAAAGGGTAGTTGGTGTGCTCGCTGCATCAGTTTAGTTGCAATCAGCACACAATAGGGTTCCTCTTGGTATTCAAGGAGTATGCCATTTTTTAAGTGGATTTCGCGTTTTTCTTTTAATTTCTTTAAAAAATTTGGTTTAAATTATGAGAGTCATTTGACAGTTCATAGAGTAAATACCTACCTCAATAGAACCAGGTCCAAATCGTGGTCCTAAATTTGAAATTCGCCATTGATTGAACCAGTGCTGTATTGTACGGTATCTCGGATTTATTCTTGCATTTGCTAATTCTGGACTGTCCATACCGTACTGCAATTGATTCCAGCTTTGATTCGTGGAAGTTTACGGACTCCTTAATTCCCATCCCATCATTGAAATATGACTCAAAACACGATCTAACAGTATCCCTAGGACGATGAAATGAGGCTGCCTCTGCCGTTGTCAAAGTATGATTGTGTTCACCTTTTATTATAATTATCGCCGGATACCCATCCTTAAAAACGTACAATGTTACAAATTTACAATTTTTATTAATATTATAATTATTGTATACCTTTACAAATTTATCTTTTTTCACAGTATCACTAGTTGTCAACTTTATCGTAATTGATAACTCGGCCTAGCACCCTGTATTTTTTGATCTGCCTTGCTTGTTTTCCTCTTTTTTACTCTTTTATGACTACTGTGATGACAGACAAAAGTTTTCCTGAAAAGTCGTAAGTCAATTGTTTTTCACAGTATCAGATAGTATGATTTTCCCGGATATAAAATAAAATCAAAATTTAGGTTTTAAGGTGTATAAAATAAACATATTAATTTTTCTTCCTTAAATTTTAAATGATAATTTATATTAATCTATAAACTATAAAAAAATTTTGTTGGAATTTTCAGATCCCCTAATTTTCCACCTCCAGGATTAATTTTTTTCTATAAACTTTTATTGGAAGAACTCTTAAAGTACAAAATATGAACTAAAATTGGATTAACTTAAGGTTTTTGTCTTAAAAAGTTCTCTTCTCCTAATTTGCCATCCTTAGGGATGATATATTTTCGTAAAATTATTTCGGATCACTCCTAAAGGCAACCTCCTCCAATCAAAAAACTAAATGAACACACAAATACTCTAGATTTGCCTTAAAAATGATTTCATTCCCTGATTTCCCCCTTTGAAATCAATAATTTTTCATCAAATTAATATGTGACTACCTCAGAGGCATTTATACCCTTTCATTTAAAAAAATAATTATCATAATCAGATAATGCCATCTGGCAAAAATCAGTAAACATACATAAAAAAAACATAGCTGACGAATTGAAAACCTTCTTCTTTTGGGAAGTCTGTTGAATAGTATATTATTTTATATGGAGGAAAAGTGATACTTTTCATGGCGCGCTCGTGTTTAACAGCCGAACGGAGTGAGGCTGGTAATAGAGAGCAAGCCATGAAAAGTAACTTTTCCTCCAAATAAAATATGCTGTTTTTTCTTCAAATGTCGACAAATTAATGCAAAAACATCTCTTTTTAATAGTAATAATATCTAATTATTATTAAAGATAAATGGGTTCGCAAGGCGGCTTAGACCACGGTCGTAGGTGGCCTTGCTTAGACCGGTGTCGGTGAATTTGTAACATAAAGCTGTCAGTGGACACTGTCAACAATAATTATTTTTTTAAGAATGCGTCTCCGATTGCGTTTTAATTCCGTATTGATAAGCAGTTATTGAGTAAGTTCGATTAAATAATAACCAATTTGTTCCTAAATTAGTGATTTTTAGAAATGCAGTCACAAATTGAGTGATAAATACAAATTGTAGTTTAATAAGTCTTGAGTTGTTGACGCTTATTCTGTTGTCTGTTTGTATTGTATGTTGTTGCTATGACAACACTTTTACCTCCGCCGGCGGAAAAGTGAAAAGTAAAGCTCCGGCGGAGGAAAAACGAAACTTCACGGCCGCCTACACAGTCGAGTAATGACGGATTTACTGACGTTTGAAGAAAAAATATATTTTGCATTCGTTTAACCAATATTATGCCGTTCGTGCGCCTAGAATTTTTGAAGCACTCTGAAAATTATTTCTAACCCAAACAGAACAATCTAGCTCGAGCAATATTTTTAAAAATCTAGCTCCAAAAATAAAAAAGCTACGGGCGTTATTGAAATGAAATAAATAATCCTTTACAATAACAATACACTTACCTATATTCAAGGCGACGCGGATTTGTGAGACCACATCCAAAAATAAAAAAGCTACGGGCGTTATTGAAATGAAATAAATAATCCTTTACAATAACAATACCCTTACCTATATTCAAGGCGACGCGGATTTGTGAGACCACATTTGAATCACCAAGTTGTAAGAGTTTTTTGCTCATAATCTCTTAGCCACTGCATAGCGCCTTCTTCGCCTGTAAACTTTCCCCTGTATATATTGTTTTTTATTTTAATGCAACCTTCCATTGTTCTGCCCAACTCGGCATGTATTAAAAACGACGACTTTTGAACTTTGAGGTTATAATATCTAACGTAAACCGCGTAAACGATAAAGAACTTCCTTACGCATCGATTCTAAAGTGGCGACCTTCGACATTCGGACCTGTATTTCGGCACTCCTCAACATTCGAGTAGTGATTTCAGCACTTGATTTAATAGTAGAAGCAATTTAAATTGATAACATTCTGGCCCCGTTTTCAGCACTGTTTAACATGCCGGTAATGATTTCGGCACCCGGCTTGTTATTGGTTGAATACATTGACATTGACCAATAAAATTAACACTGGTGCCGAATCCTATACCATAGTGTTAAAATGCCTCCCGGCAGCAAGGAGGGTAGTGTGGGGGGTCTTCCTGCACATGTTCTATGCAGGAAACTACCCACTAAACCACCACCGTCGAGGTAAGGCTAAGCATCTCTAGCCTTACCACATGCGCTTACGGGCCTGTCTAGGCCTGTTTAAGCGCTGCCTTATGATACCATGTACCTTTTTGCCGCTTTAGGCTGGCTCATCTTTTTGTTGTGGTCTAATTTGGGAGTTTTCATCGTCTACTTTTCCTATTTACACTGTACATGTTGCTGTTAGCGCTACTCTTCAGACAATGATTACAACAACTTCTTATATCGTTTAGCCAATATTAACTTAACTTAAGATATTTACTTATCTACTATTTACATAAGTTATTTACATGTCTACTATTTATAGGGTATTTACATAAATAGTACCTTGTGGTGAGTTTACTTTGCTATGTACATTTATTTTTGCCACATGCAGTCTCATTATTTACACAATCATTTGCTCTGTTAGGCTATTTACATGTCTCTTTTGTGTATGTTACTCTTCCTTTTATTGGAGATGATTATTTGCTACCATTTATCCTTGTTTTTCCGTTCAATCTTCGGCAAGTTCTTTAAAAGTCCATAGAGTGTCTTTTGGTCTTCTGTATGAAACTTCTCAATATTTTTTTTGGTTCATATTCCAAGAGCCAATTGAAATCGTCGCATTCGTGATTTTCTAATAATTTAAAGAACTTTTCGTTTTTGTTATGTAGAAACCTATTTATTGGGACCCATTTACTGTCCTTTTGGATGTCTTTATTTCTTACATACCATGGGGCTCCAAGAGCCCTTCTAACCAAGTTGTTGTCAAACGATCTTATCTTACGTAAGTAAGATTTTGCCGCCATCCCCCAAACAGGCGATCCATAAGACAACTGTGCCCTGACTATGGCTTTTATTATTAGTTTTATTTTCAGCGCCATACTACTT
>JAEQML010066790.1:0-19641 GCA_016904865.1 Pissodes strobi | reverse complement strand
CATGCGGTAGCGGTATATGCAAAATGTATTCTATGAACCGTTGAATTGTTGTTCGGATTTTGCAACAATGAATTATTAAAATTATGAAAGGATTTTTGACGAACTTTGTCGAATCTGAAAACCTTTACAAAACTAACTTCAAACTCTCATAAACGACTAGAATGCTATAGATATTTACATATATTGTGATAATTTAATTTGGAATTAATGTTTGCGCGAATTATTGTTTCATGAAAACCATGTCAAATACCCAGCTGAGCTATTCGAGTGAAAATATAACAACTTGACACACTGGCATCTTAAATTAGCGTGTATGCCATTAACACAACTAATGTGCTACGAACGTTCTTAATTCAGACATTATGACATAAAAAGACCCAGTTTAATTTTAATGTGAGTTAGATATTTGATAATGGTATAATTACAAAAGAACGTGGGCTACTTTAGCGCCTGCCATAAAAAAGACTTTATCTATTTCAATTATTATTACTGGTGTTGTGATTTTTGTCATTATAATTCGTGTTTTACTTTGGCTTATTATGCTGCAATCTCTTGAGAGTTTCGAGAAAATATTATGCATGCAGCACTACAGAACATTACAGATTAGAAGATCAATGAAGAATTTCCTAGTATATTTCATTCTTTCCATTATTTACTAAAAAGGTCTAGCATCAATCCAAAGAATTGTGGATTCAATTTTGGATAGTATTAAATGTCTTCTGAGTGCTTTTTATTGTATATTTTAATTGTTTTTTGTGGCTCCTTTTTCTTTTTTATTAACTTGTTTTTCATTTAATTTTTTCAATTAATTTCTAATTTTACAGCTTTATTTATGAAAACAATAATTTGTTTCACTCTACAAACTAGTATAGATAGGTCAAGTAGTTTGGACTTCATCTGTTGAAAATTAAAAGTATTCAGTTTTTGAGCACTTTGTATTGACTTCGTTGTGAATAGGACGTTGCCATGACAACTGCTATAACCCACTCTTAAAATAAAGTGGACAAAAATTGAAACTCCACTGACTGAAACAGTTGAAGTTATGCCCTTTTTTGCTATTGCACTACTTATATAGCGAATCTCACACACTGGAACATGTATAATATTTATCGCACTATTCTCTACAATATTTTGACAATTAACGTTATATAGTAAATACTTAAAGTTACTTAGCAACCTGCAGTATCTTCTGATTTATTCCCAATCGATTTTTTTTCTCACTGTTTTAGAGATCTGAAGTTAAATAGTTTGGACATCAGCTCCTGAATATTCTTAATTAAAACCTTTCAATTCTTGAGCACGTTGTATTGACCGTGTCTTAAATAGGACGTTGCTATGACAACCTCTATAATCCATCCTCAAAATAAACAGGACAAAAATTGAAACTGCCCAATTTTTGAAGTAAAACTTCTTTAGCGAGGGTAAAGTAAAAAAAAAATTAAATTCAAAGTGAAAAACTTATCCAAAGTGAAACGGTTATCAAAGTGAAACGCCACTTTAATTAAGCAATTTCCAGTATAGCTATGAGGATCCTGGACGAAAACTGGATTCCGTACCCCCACCCGTTCGGTCAGGAGAGGGGGAAGAAGGAAAAAGTAAAATAATCAATTTCGGGAGAACCGGAAGAGCTACGGGGTTGAAAGTTTTATGATTGGTGTGTCTCATGGGGGGCTACCTTTGACCCTATGGGAGGGACCGAGGTTCTAATTTAGAGGGGGATTTTGAGTTAGCTAATCGTGAGGATAGTGTTAATCCTAAAACCTCTCGAATATGCTCAAGGCATTTCAAAGATGGCGACTTTGAAAGAAATTTAAAGCATGAACTTTTGAATTATGAGTAAAAAAAAGGCCTAAACTAAAGTGTGATAAGATAAGCTTAACATTATACGTAGATATAATGTTTATTGGTTCTATTTGTTTAATTGCAATGTGTATGTTTTTCTCATGGCCAAACATGTTTTAATTAAAAAAGGAAAAGTTCTATGTTATTAAGAATTACAAGCTTTTATTCCTCCTTTTATTTTGCGTAAATGTATCACTTGAAGTGGAGTTCTGTATGCTGTTGAATGCACTATTGTCAATAAAATAATCTGTTTGCAAACCCTTAAGCCAAATTGCCTTTAATTAATCATCCAAAATTTTATTTACTAAATTTTCCATCAAAATAAGACAAACTATTCAGTAGTATCTAAAATTTGTGTATATACTGAAGCTGATACCATTATAATTTAAAGGAATAACTCTCTTTGTAGCGTCATTGCGCAGGGAGAACCGATTTTGAAACCGCTGAGTATCTTACCTTCCCGCTTTTGTACATTGTATCATGGGCGCCTTCAAACTAAACCAATACATGATTCAATACAAATAATTTCCAGTATAAGTTGGTGATTTTAGAAGCACGTTGGCATATTTTTAAAATATGGCAGAATTGAAATGCATTCGACGTCTATCTCCCTTTTGCTACGCTTTGCAAACATCATCTCTTTTTTTGGCGCCTTTTTCAGTTATCAGAGATTTAAGTTTGTGTGTCTAGTGTGTTGGCTAGTTTACACACTTTTGGGGTGTAACATGTTTCTCTGTGTGGAGCTGGGTTATAGTCATTCATTTCTCTGTGGCACGGAGTAAAAATACTTCAAAATGGGCATACCCTTATAGCTCAAACCAGGTTGGACTCTTTTTCGGTAGGCCACCTTTCCTAGTAAAACTATAACTAACACTCGCATAGACTATATGTGTGTAAATTTTATTGATGAAGTTCAGTTTGATTCCTATGTTACACCGTCAGGCATATCTGACCATGAGGCGGTGGTTTCTGTATTTTCTCTGTCTGGTGGAACTAAGCATGAGAGTTGTAGATATGGAAGAATTTATAGTTCTTCTAATTTTAACACATTTAGAAACCTAGCAAGTGAACTGAGTTGGTCTAATATATCTAATTGATATGATCCTCTGTCACGATTCAATGAAGTGATGATAGTCAAAATCTTTAATGATAGTTTCCCTGTACGCAAAATAAAGCAGAGAAAAACAAAATCATGGATAATATCTGGAATTAAAATCCCTGCATCCAACCTTCGTTGTTTGCATACAATTAGAAAATTTACTACTACTAAGAGTATTATAGGGAAAGATTGGATAATGCCCGAAACAAGCCTAGAGAACAGTGGTCCATCGTCAACGCACTGAGGGGGAAGTCTAATAATCCAAATGACCACATATCTGTGGACCCTGATATGCTCAATTTGCATTATTGCTCTGTAGCAGAGAAATTAACGCCTATTCGCAGCTCTCAGGATCCACTTGCATATCTTAAGAATTCTGTACCAGACTCCTTTTACTTATACCACACAGACACTGCCGAAATAAAAAAGTACCTAATAAAATGTATCATAAATAGTGTTCGAGAGCATTCCGGATCACGGTCTGAATATTTTATCAAGAGCAATAAATTCGTTTTTCGACAGTGGGATTTTTCCTTGCTGCCTGAAGACTGCCATTGTTAAACCTTTGTTTAAGGGCGGTGAACCCAGCCAACTTTCGTCCTCATCTCTCTGCTTCCAGCCCTGTCCACGATTATTAAGACTTGTTAAGGATAGAATGCTTCAGTTTATTAATCTTCATAATATCCTGGTTGGATGCCAGTTCGGTTTTCAATGTCGGAATGGTACTGTGGATGCAATGTTTCATCTTTTGAATCATCTTTATCTAGGACTAAATGAGGGGGAGTTTGCCGCATCGGTGTTTTGCGACTTCTCTAAGGCGTGCGATTGTATTGATCACGCGATACTCCTGCGAAAGATGTCCTGCTATGGGTTTTGGGGTGTGGTGCTGGAGTGGTTTACATCTTACCTCTCTAGTAGGAAGCTGCTAGTAAAAAAACAAAATGGCATATCTGATATTCTTACAATTAAGCACGAAGTCCCCAAGGGCTCCATTCTGAGCTCCTTGCTCTTTCTTTTACTTATATGTCAATGACCTAGCTGCACTCAAAATACAGGGCAGGTTTACTTTTTTGCCGATGACACCTCAATTCTGTGGTTGGGCAGAGATGCTGATGTTCTGATCCAGACTGTGTGTCTTGATTTGGGGAAGGTTCGGGACTGGTGCAACTGGCTTGCTAAACCCAACATGCTTACCTTTAAATTTGGTATGACGGGACGCATTCATTTTCCTGTTGCAAGTAAAGACTGTCTAAAGTTTTTGGGTCTCTGGATAAACAATAAACTGAAATTCAGTGAACATATATATGGTCTGAGTTCGAAGGTAGCTTCTGGCTGTTATGCTTTGCGAATTGTTTCGAATGAGCTGGGTAGTATCATGGCAAGAATTGTCTACTCTTGCGTTATTGAATCCCATTTGAGGTATGGCATATAGTTTTGGGGGTTCTGTAGCCTGACTTTGTTTAATTCTGTGTTTGTGCTCCAGAAGAGGGCCATTCGCTATATCTGAAGGGCCAATTCCAGAGCTCACTGTAGGCCACTGTTCATTGAATAAAATATTTTAACACATCGCATCGTACCAATAGATAAATATGAAACTAGGTATAATAATCAATTGTCCCCACCTATCCCAAAATTCACACTGACTAAGAACTCTCACATCTATGAAGGTGAAAAAAATATATAGTCCCCTATCTCACGCGGCTAGGGATGTTCCAAATGAGAGGACATTCAAAAATTTGATAAAGAAAATTTTATTGCAAAAGGCATATTTTGAGGATGCCTTGTAGTATTTTATTGTTTAGTATATTTTGGTTTATAATTGTGGTTGTCTTGCTTTCGTATCCTTCGTTATTTGTGCACTGGTTCTTTGTATATAGTTATATTTTACCCTTGACTGTGTTTGTTTTGATATTAGATTTAATACATTGAATATTAGTTATTACGGAAGCTTTGTCATTGGATATTATTCTTGTGGTAATAAAGCGATTTTTGATTTAATTGATTTGATTTTATATAAGCTTTCGACTACAACTTTGGTCTATATTTTGGCATAGTCCTGAAGAAACAAAAACAATTTCTTAACAATTTATCGAACGAGATGTAACTGTTACGATCGGTTAAGCCTAAATAGTCATCGTCATTAAACTAAATCAAAATACGGTTGGTCGTCGACCTTATAGCGAAAATTCGACAGTGGTATAGAATCTGTGGTACCTCTAACTGTAAATTGGCCGGCAAACAGTAAGCAGGAAAATATTTATTAAAAGTTAATCGCTCTCTGGGATCTTGATTGTAATAATTAAAATAAGAACGACTTTTTGCGTATTGCGTACACTCGTTTGCAGTGTGTTTTTACGAAGGGAACAAAATTAAATATTAAGATTATTATTCCTATAAGAGATGCATGTCTTGGAAAATTAATGAGTCCGGTGCCCAACGTAATTGAGATAATTATAATGCAACATAATATTAGAGCAGGGAAGATGTCAATAGCCTGGTGTTTATGACTGAGTGGGGTATATATGCGGAAATATATGGGAACAGGAAGTTAATGCTTTCGCGTAAAGTTTTTCTTGGGGACATTGTAAACAACTTTTTAGTCAATTAAGTGCTTAATCGCCCCTTCCAGACATTCAAGTTTAACATCAGCATAATTAACTTCTATAATCCTGCTTTGGGAGCAACTTTTTTTCGGATTACCCAGCAACTCTATCGACCCAGTAATTTGACAAATACATATAGTCAAGGATGAAGATAAAAATTGTTTTGATAAGGCTTCATTGCACATGCTGTATATATTATTTCGCATGATAATACCGTGTGTCGTAATTTTTTTAATTTGAAAGATTATATTTAGAAAAGGAGTTAAATCAATTCCTATTGTCAAGTCATAATGAACTTGCTGTCCATGAACTTGAGAGACGATTTTCTGCCTGTATCTTATTGTAAGCAATCGAACCTAAACTTTGTTTAAAATAGAAAGTAAGACCTGCTTCTCTCAAATCCTTCTATTCATTATCGTTTTTGAGTTTAATACAGATTCATTCCCCACCTAAAATTAAGTTGAAACAGAAATAAAATCCAAGTATCAGTATTTATTTTTATTTTAAATATATTCTTTGTAAATCATGACTGCTGTGTTTCCGAAAAGTTTTCGTACATAAAGTTCAAGAAAACCCGTATATTTTCCGCCCAACCAATAATCAATATAAACTAGTAGGCTAATAGTGAAAAGTTACGTAAACTGTACGAGTCCGCGAAGTTAGTTCATTGCTCTTGGAAGGCCGTTGATCTTATAGAAGAAGCATTATGAGTTGACCGACGCGAGGCGATATTACAATTATTATTATTTGCGGTGGCCTTTTAACTAGAACTAGAACTAGAACATTTCAGGGGTTGAAAGTTGACCTCTTTTAAAGTCGTTCATTCTAATTCTAATACGTTAGTCCTAGCCTAGCCTAGCTTAAATATCTAAATGCCTATTCAAATTATTGAGCAAGCAAATATATATAATATGGCCTCCTGGATCGCCTGATCCAGCACTCCTTGATTATTTCTTGTCAGGTAATTAAAAACTCTTCGAGCCGTTTTTGAGCACTTTCTAAAAAATAATCGCTTGATTATAGATTTGTAAAATTAGGCGTATGGCGGGATATAAGCAGGTACATTAGTATGCTTGACTTTCATGTCGAAGTCACATTTTTTATTATTTTTTTGCTTTCACCGCACTTTACACCTAAATTATGATGTCAAAAGCGCACGATTTTTCCAGAAAATTTATAAACAGATAAAACACGAGATATGCGGCTTTTTTGTTGAGCTTTTTATACAATGCAAGTTTTTGAACTTTTGATACCTAAAAATGGTTTTAAATAAAGAACTAAATTAATTTAACCTTATGAGGAACACATTAGTATGTGTAAGCACTTGAGGACGATCATAGATCGAAACGTGGTGATCAAAATCTTACATTGAATTTGATATTTTCAATACGTACCGGTTAATCAGTCGTACAAAAACACAACTAAAAAATCCCATATTTTGTCTGCCATGTATATTATCGTTAACAGTTTTTAATGCTACGCACTCATGGCGAATTTGAAACTGTGTTATAAAGTAAATCCATTATAAGCAAAGCCTAATGCCTTGGAATTATATTGTGATGGGCGTGCCTTAGGTAGCTAACGATAATCATTTAATAAATCTACATGCGTATAATTGATTTCCGAACCAGAGAGGATCAGTTCTCGGTTGTGTCGTTTACTAATTATTTGCTGATTTAATTTAGATCTTTCCATACACTTTATACGTAGCGGAAAATGCACTGAAGAAGATATTATGTGCCGCTCAGGCCTGATAATAATACGTTATTGAATTCAGGAGCGGAGTAGCAAGGCCAGAGTTTATTTAGGTCCTCCTTCTAGCGCCTATGTGTTTTTTAATATGATGAGTAGATACGCAAATAGAATACAGCTATTTTTACATGTAAATCTCCATAAGGTTTGATGTGGCATTTTTTCATGCCAGGCACGAGCCGATTTAGCTGGGCATCGTGAGATAGGCGTCGTGACGCAGATTTAAGCTTTATTGCCTGCCTGCATACAGCATACTCCAAAAGCTTTAAGTAGCCTTAGATGGGTCTGATACAGCTTTAGACAGATGACAGCTTAAGACAGGTGGGCTACTATATTTTATCAGTTAAGACATGTGTCAATTTTGACAGATGGCGTTTATCACTTCAGCCACGTAAACTACTTCAATTATAGGTTATGTTCAAGAATAATAAACTAGAGAGGATGGTTACATCGGCCGGATTGTCTCACTGACAGCTGCTCTGTCGTGACGTAGCCATGCGCGAAGTTGGTTTAAAAATATGTATTTAAACTCAAAATTTTAAATGGAAAATAAAATTAACCTCTTTCTTATGAAAAAATTAAGAATGAAAATTATATATACGGTTTCATAGCGGTCGTCTACGTCGCCCTCCGGTTCCCAGTTGCCATTGAAATCTATCGTTTCAGTCGCCTGCATGCAGGTTTCTTTCCGACGTCGCCTTTTCTATACCCAGATTTCAAGAGGATTTAAGTTAAGCCCGAGTTTAGCGCTCCAAATACCTTTTACCCCTTGCTTATCCTCTCTTCGACCTCGCGTTCGCACCTATCATTGCTCACAAATTTCACCCCCAGGTATATGTACTCCTAGCATGCTTCTATACTTGTTTTGTTTTCGAGCTCCAAGTTTTCCATGTCTCCTGCTACACACATGTACTTTGTTTTATTTTTATTTACAATAATTAGTCTTCAATTTTCTTACTCTTCTATCAGCTTTCGAGTCATATAGTCTAGATCTTCTTTGTCAGTTTTTCATTTAGTGGTATTCCCACATTAGCACATTTTCTACGCCAGTTCTGGAGTGCATGTGAGAGGTAGGTATATTTGGAACAGAGTAGGGGAGAGGCAACATCCTTGTTTGAGCCCTTTAGTAACTGGACACTGGTCTGAAAGTGTTTGACCCAATTTAATTTTCGAGAGACACCTATTATATAATTGTTTCATGGCATTTATTAGTGTAACATTAATTGGGCTTTTTTCCAGTACTTCCCATAGCTTTTTGATTGGGACGGTGTCATAAGCCTGACTGATGTCTGCAAAGAAGAAATGGATTTTCTTGTTGTAGGTGGATGATTTCTTTTCGATAATTTCGATGATTGGGAATATCTTGTCCATGTATGATCGGCCCGCTCTGAAACCAGCTTACTCCTCCAAATCATAGGGACCGTATTCTTTCTCTATTAAGGGTCTTAGCACATTTCCGTATAATCTGCCGAGTGTGTCCGTTACTGATATGCACCTATACTTCGTACAGGGTTGCTTTCGTTCTTTTTTATGTATCGGGGTAATCCATGCCATTTTCTATTGCTCTGGTATACGTTCTCCATTTTACATATGGTGTAAACAGATAGGCCAAGATATGTTTCAATTTCCTTGGCCTATATTTCAGAAATTCGGCCGGAATCCCCTCTGGTCCGCTCCACTTTCCATTTCTAATGGATTTAAGAGCTTTTTTTATTACTTCTGGACCCACAGTTACTTGGGTGCCTTGAGCTCTATATGCAGTTGGTGAGAAATTCCTGTATTGAGTTCTGTCCTCTCTGAATTTTTCACCGTAGTAATCTCTGAATTTAGTTGCACTGATTATCAGAATCTGTGATATCTGATCTCAGAGTTTTAATGAGCTTTCATAATTCCGACCACTGAGTGCCTCCCAAGTACGTATTGATTTTGGCGCATCCCACATTTCGTGTTTTTCCTTTCCCAGTGTTCTTTTAAAAATCTCTAGTTCACGTTTGTATGCATTTTCACCATCTGTTGTTTTCGTATGTAGCCATTTTGTTATGCTTTTTGTCTGGCAGCTTTCTGGTTTTCAAGGGCTGCGCTCCATCCCTCAGTTGGATATCGTTTTCTTGGATCAAGAACGCCTAATGCTTCATTTGCTGCAGTTTTCAGGTCCAGGTCCAGTCGTACGTTGGTATAGCAATTCAGACGGTAATTCCGCGTGCTGGTTCTCTAGGGTTGCTTCCAGCCTTCTTTTGTACAGTATGTTAATACCGTCTTCTCTAAAGGGGTAAGTTTTGTATCGCGTGATTTTTATTTGTTAATTTGTGTCTATACCGTCTTTCATCTGTTGCTTTGGATTTTATATGGGATTTATATATTAGATTTGACCAAATAGTGATCGCTGCCGCATTCAATTCCACTGTAAGCTCTTACGTCCACAATTTTCCAATCGGTGCCTTTTCTAACAATCACATAATCTGTGATTAATTTTAAATGCCTGGTACCTTGGTGTCAAGTGTACTTGTGAATATCCTTATGCGCGAAAAATCCATTCACAATCCTAAGATTGTTTCGGGAGCATAAGTCAATGAGTATTTTACTGTTATTGTCCACTTCTTCCATTCAGGTCTCCCATAAGGATAAGCTCTCGCTGGCTTCCAAAGTTCATGATTTGGTCGTTAAACGCATCAATCAGTGTTGAGTCATCTGTGGGTGCATATGTTCCTAGTATTGTGATTCTTTGGCCTAGATGGTTTATGTTTACATAGATCAGTCGGTCACTGATGTCTCCCTAGTTAGTTTGGGTTAGTTTTATATTTGAATTTGTCCTTGATCTACACTGAGCTCCCCTTCGAGGTTCGTGTGTTTTTAGGGACTCCGCTATAGATGTGCAGGTAATTGCCAATTTGTTTGATACCAGATCCTTTCTTTTCGTCTCTGTTAATACAATGCAGTCCAGATTTAATTTTTCGACTACGTTCAATACGTCTCCCATCTTCTGCTTACATCCTTGGACATTCCAGGTTCCGAAATTCATATCCATGATTCGTTGCTTTGGTTGTCGTCGTGTATTCTGAGGCTCATTACTGGAATTTTTTGCACTAATTACGGGTCGCAAGCCTTTCGCCTAAGCCCCCATTCATGGAGGACCTCTGGTGATTTGTGATCAAGGTTTTCTTCCTCTAGCCTTTGATGAGTCCAACATCCATCTGCAAGGCAGCAGCCTCGCCGTACCCTGGCAGGAGCCCCAACAGGGTGCTATCATCCAGGCCAGATAAACCCTGGTCAGCGAGCTTGTTACTCCCCCTCGCCCTTTTTCAACCTGGCTTGGGACTGGCTTTGGTAGGTTTCGATTCATATATATTCTATTATTTGTAGTTATCTGAAATATCATATCCAAAGAGAAAAGTTGAACATTAATTAGTCAAAAATTCCTTTTATTTTACAAACAATTATATTTTTATGTATATATGTACTTGTTTACTGATATTCAAAATAACAATTTTTTGTGGTACTCACAGTTCGACATTCTATTTCCAAATTATGTAAAATAAAGTTAGTTTTGTAATTTGTGTGTATTAACTAGTAAGTGTTACGTTCATAATGCTAACAGCATGGGTCCTTATGAATGAAAAATCCTTAATATATGATTCGACACAGTGCTATATGACATAATATATTTGGTGATGAGTGTGAGTGATGAGTAAGGTCACAATCTAAGGAACTTAAGCAATGTATAAATTATTGGTTAAAACCTAAATAGCCAAGTGGCACACTGTGTAATGAAACCGTTAGTTTGGTAACTTCTCAACAATATTCTTCTTGTTATTCCTCCCAGACTTGCTTATTTTAAAAATAATTTAAGTCGCTCCTACTTTAATGAAAAAATTCAATAAAAACACTATACTGAAGAAAAATACTCTGTAGAACAGACACTGTGGTCTCTGCTTTAATCCCCAATTTATGAGATTATCTTTCGATCAAACGAAAAATATAATAAATATAAAGTTTCTCAATGTCCAAAGCACCAAAACACAACAAACATCCAAAAATATCACTAAAAATGCTAAAAACACAACGAAAACATAGAAGATGCAATGACAGGAATGGTGAATTGAAGGGCCTTCCTCGTGCAGGAACGTCACAGCGACGACGATGTGGTTGAGGGGACCGCGGGGCACGAGGCGATATTAGGTGAACATAGGCTATTATGGGAAGTAACTATCCTCTCTAGTTTATTACTCTTGGGCGATATTATCTGCTTTAGATAGCTTCATAGCCAGATCTCTCTAAAGATGTATAAAGCTGTATACAGACCTGTCTAAAGCTCTAAACAAACACTTTTAAAGCTGCATAGACAGATAAAATAACCTAAAATTGAAGTAGCTTACGCGGCTGAAGAATATCAAGTGACAAATGTCATCTGTCAAAATTGACACATGTCACAATCTACAAAATATATTAGCCTCGTCGTCAGACCTGTATCTAGATTTAGACAATTGATAAAGCATAGAAGAACGGAAAATACCAAATGAATGGAAGAATAGTACAACAATACCCATTTTTTTAAAAAAGGACAGTAACCACTTCTAGAAAACTATGGTGGAATAGCCCTACTTGAGAGCGTTCTTAAAGGGTTCACAAAGACTATTCTTGGGGAAATCACCAAAACCATAAGGATAAGAGACGGACAAAAAGGCTTCCGGAAAAACAGATCCACTATTGATATTGATGCAATATTCATTGTCAAACAAATATCTGAAAAATCCCTAGAATTCAACAGACCTGCGTACATATGCTTCGTCGATATGACCAAAGCTTTTGACAGAGTGCGCTTAAAAGATGTCCTGGAAATAATGAGATCAAAAGGGCTAAACCATAGGTTACTTAATATAATATACGATATTAACACCCAATGCAGAATAAAAATCAGAGTAGAACATATCACAATGGAAGATATACATGTAAACACAGGAGTTAGACAGGGAAATTCACTCAGCCCCTTAATATTTAATTTGATAATGGATGAAATAATAGAAAAACTGCCCAGAGCAGCTGGATACAAAATGGGAAATACTTTCTTCCATGCTATATGCTATAATAGTAATCTCCAAAGGTTACTCCATTCCTTTAACACCATAGCAAAACAAATAAATATGGCCACCGATAACACTAAATACTTAGTAACATCAAAAGAACCGATAAGATGTAAGTCGAACAGGTAAACCATTTCAAATATTTGGGAGCAGATATAACGAGTCATGGAAATCCACTTCTGGAAGTAAAAGTAAGAGAGCAAACAATGAAAGCGGCTCGAATTTCGGGATGTTTGAGAGAAATTATTTGTAAGAACAAATAGCTCAATACGGAAAGCAACGTCAAGATATATAAAATGGCAGTACGACCTATCATAACATACACAGCAGAAACAAGACCAGATACAAACAGAACTCTACAAATGATGAGAACAGTTGAAATGAAAACTCTGAAAAGTATACAAGGCAAAACACTATACGTCAGAATACGAAATGAAGACATCAGGCTACAATGCGGGATACAGGACATTGGAAGGTGGGTGAAACAGAAACGAAGATTCTGGAATAAGCATATTAAAAGAGTGGAGGACAGACTCGTCCAAAACGCGGAGGAAAGAGATCACATGAAGACCACCAAAACGATGGAGATAATGATAATTGATCTTTCAGAGAGGACGTGTTGGCAATGAACAGGCAGTAGCCTACTAATATGTATTCATATTAGAAAGTAGAAGAAGAAGAAGGAGATAAAGCATAAGTCTAGATCGTCTCTAAATTCTACATCAGACCTTAGATTTTCTTATGAAGATTTACACGTAAACATGAGTAAAATTATTGCCCTATTCTTTTTACTTATCTACTATGATGAAATTGAATCTGGGATTGTTCCTCACATTTTGGAGTCCATAAACCAAACTGTATTTAAAAGATAATCCGCACCTAATTGGATTATTAATTATCTTAATACGGAATGCTCCAAAAAGAATTTAACCCTAATTTGGGAGGAGCAAACCTAATAATCCGATAAATTATTATAGAAAATGGCAACAGCTTTGTTTCTTCACGAGATCCCCAAAGCGGTGCATTTATTGCATAATAAGATACTTGCCCCTCGACATAACGAATACTTCTAATAATATAGAATAAATCTCGTAAAAATACTATAGAAACTGCTTAGCTTTAAATTGAATACTTCAAAAACAAGTGTCGTTTATCTTGGCATCTCAAATAATAATTATAAATAGTCCTTCTGTAAGTAACGTTCATTAGACAACAGTTTGTTAAGTGTTATTTTAACGCTTCATTCAGTAGCAGACCATACGCGCGCCTTTTTAACACCAACGTGTTTGCTTTTGTATAGAGGTGACAAGTTGAATAACACTTGTTTAACCATGTTCTAGAATCAAGAATAAAAATCCTTTTATTTTCAGTCAATCGCGTATTAATTAAACTTCTTTCGAACGAGATTTACCGTTGCTTCTTCTTAGGACAAACAAAGGATCAAGATGAATAGTTAGGTGCTCTCGAAATTGCTAATGATGTTATTTATTTATAATTTTATAAATGTTTTATTGATAAAAGATAAAGAGATACACTATCGCCATAATTTCCAATTCACTTGCCTTCAAATGATCGAAAATAAGTATATAAAAATAGAGATAAAATAAATGTGTAGTCACTATCATAATAATTAAGAAAAATCAAGAACACACTATGGCTCGATTCACTAATTAAATTGTATTTCATGAAGGCAAAAATTATGTAAAATTTAAAAAAAAATATTACAATTCCTGACTGTTATTTTGACCAATAATGTGAAATTTTTTAAATATTCGAATATAAACTAAACAACAACCTAAAAAGCCTAAAAGAGACTTCTGTTAATTCTGATGTAAACTTTATGTAGAAGAATTTGAAGACAACTAACTCTCAATACAGTAACCCAACAAAAACTAGGATACCGAAAGATAACTCCTAAGAAGAAATGGATGACAGAACAAATTGTTCAGTTAATGATAGAAAGATGTCAACACAAGAACTCAAATGCAGACGAGTATCATCGGTTGAATGCATAAATCAAATCGGAAATTAGAAGAGCCAAAAACTATGGATGTAACAAGAATGCAAAAATATGGAAGATCATCAGCAAATACATGATATCCATGGAAAACACAAAAATCTCAAAGAAGTGGGTGGAATACATAAAATCAGAAATCCCACAATACTTTTCAAGGACAAAAATGACATTAATCTTGAAAATGAAGAAAAAAATAATATATGGGTGAAATACATAAAAGAACTTTCTCATGACAATGAAAGAACGGACCTGGAAAGTAATAAAAAGAAAAAAATCGAAGAATTTTAACAAAAGAAACAAGGAAAATGGTAAGGCATTACCTGAAGGAACATTATGAACAAGAAGTTGAGAAGTTACTAGAGAAAAACAAAGGCCTAAGAAGTCTGAGAGAAAACAACCACAATAAAACAAGTAATCGCCCTAAAAGATCAAGCCGTAAACGAGATTAGAAACCGAGAGAAAATAGTTCTAATAACCCAGCATTTTTACAAGGACTTATACACGACAGTGAAACAATCCGACATAAAACAAGAAACCAAAAAGATAACGAATGTAGGATCAGAAGATATTCCGGAAATCTCAAAAGAAGAAATAATGCATGCTCTAAAGTACATGAAAAATAGCAAAGCACCGGGGGACGATGAATTCGGGATAGAAATGATAAAACAAGGAGGAGACATAGTGATAACCATATTGCACCAACTGTTTAATGAATGTATAGAACAAGGAAAAATACCCAACAACTGGACTAATGCTATTGTAATATTGCTTTACAAGAAATCACACAAAACAAGCTTGGAGAACTACAAGCCGATCTCTCCTATTCACGAAAATTATCACAAAAAGACTCACAAAAAAATTAGGTCAATACCAACCGGAAGAACAAGCCGGTTTTAGAAAACAGTACAGTACATGTGACCACCTTTTGACCATAAGGATACTAATGTAAAAAGCAGTAGAATATAATATGGATATCTGCATGGCATTTGTTTACTTTCAGAACGCCTTCGATAGCGTTGAACATTGGGCAATATTACAAGCAATCTCAAATGCAAGAATAGACAGCAGATATTCTAATCTTATTAAATACATATACGAAAATGCCACCTCTACCATCCAACTGAACAGCAACAATACAAATCCTATCAAAATACAAAGAGGGTTAAGACAAGGTGATACATTATCTCCAAAACTGTTCTCCATGACCCTAGAAGACGTTTTTAAACAACTAAATTGGCTTGATAAAGGCATTCTGATTAATGGGAAACGCCTAAATCATTTGCAGATGATATTTTGTTGATAGGTGAAAACAAAGAAGACCTAAGATACATGTTGATAAAATTAGATTTAAAATGGGAATTTTTCTTATTTGGGTCTGAAAGTTAAACTGAAAACAAGGTAATTTACCCTTTATGTACAGATTATTAGTGGCATCAGCCAATTGACCATACGCTTCAACCCAGTATGGGGTTTCCCTCCTTCTCCAAAACCTACTATTTCCACTCTGAATAGATATCCAGATCCGCTCAAGAAATCTTATTATAATATTGTTTCCAAGTACCAAATTTTTTAGACAAAATTTGTCTTCTGAAATCCAGAGACATCTCGCTGGTCTCCGCCAGTAAAGCATTGACTGGGGTGGACCGTATGCAACCCATTATTACTTCATGTTAAAGAATATCTAGTTTTTTTATTTGAGTTTAGGCAATTGGTTTTAGTAATTGTGACGCATAATCCAAATGAAATCTAACTATACCTTTGTAAATATTCAAATTTCCCACCAAACCCGCATACCTAACAGCTTTCATGACATCAATCCCTTTCTTGGCCTTGATTTGAATTTGACCAATATATGCATTCCATTTTAAATTTTGGTTGATAATGGCACCAAGATATTTGGTCTCTTTTACCCATGATACCATTGAATTGCCAATTCTTATGGGGTCAAGGTTATTAGCGCTTTGCCCTGGTGTAAAAATATTACCTTTGATTTGGAAGGAGATAAAGAGAAGTCATGTTCGAATAACCAGTTATCTGTTATAGACATTATCTGATGTACCTTCTCCATAAGCTGCGTTCCATCACAACCTGGAATTAGCAGGACCAACTCATTTGCGTATTGGATTAAGATGACCTGTTCAGGAAGAATATCATCCAGTTCCTTAGTATAACTATAGTAAAGGACTCAGGGGAGATCCCTGAACCAGTCCCACCATACAATTTTTGGTCCATGTATGTTCAAAAGTTTATCTCTTATATAGACATTCCTATTTAGCAGCTTGTTAAGTATGAAATTGGCAATATGTATAGATATTTCCAAATTTATGAGTTTTCGGTAGAAAAGATAATGATTGACATTATCATATGCTGCAGAGATATCTATAAATATCCCCACACACAACGACCCTCAAAAAATTCCCTTAATATTATGGACGACAATAAAGAAAGACAATGCAAACAGCCCTTACCTAATCTAAAACCAAACTGTGATTGAGGGAAGAAATTCCAATTTTCCAACAACCATTCCCCCTAGTATCATAATCTCAGTTATTTTAGAGACACAGGAGTTCAGGGCTAGATCCCTATAGTTCCTATGATCCATAGGATTTTTTTTTAGATTTTAATATGGGGTTCCACTGGGAGGGAATATTTTCATCTTCTAGGATTTTATTAATACTATTTAAGAGACTTATTATACCTCTTTCTGGTAAATTCTTAAGCATAGAATATGAAATCTGGTCACGACCAGTAGCTGAATCTCTTCTACCATCCAAAGCACTTTGGAACTCCTCCACGGAAAACACACTAAATGGAGAATCTGGCAGACTGCACCGAAAATCTGGGTCAATTCTGCAAGGGCATAGTGTTTCAAGTATTTCCATCCCCACTCTCCCTGAACGCAGGGATGAACCCGAATTAACATAACCATATCCAGAAAATCCATGAATTACCCTCCAAATCCTTCTCAATGAAGAAAATCGATCCAGTGAAGAACAGAACAATCTAAAACTATCTTTGCTTTTTTTTAAGAAAAAATTGTCTAGCCTCTGCAATTATTTGTTTTGTATGAAGAAAATTGACCAATGAAAGAATATGTTTAGCTGATTAATGGCTTGACGTCTCCGAGCAAGCATATTAGAACATTCTTCATCCCACAGGTGGTTTGAAAACTTTTGATTTATTACTTTTAGGGATTGAATTTTCAGTCGCATAATCAATTATTTTTTCAAATTGGCTATATGATACTACATTATTCTCTCTTCCTATTGCAACAAGTATTTTATCCTGATAGGAATCTCAATCAGCCTTTTTGAATTAATCTTGATTTGAGGAAGATTACTATTTTTAAATTTAATGAGAATGGGAAAGTGGTCACTATTGCCACAATCTTGTATTATTTCCCATGTAAATTTGTTATTGATAAATGAATTGCATATAGAGATATGTCGACCACCGATTTATTCATACTAGGATTAATAAGTCGTGTTGAACTGCCATCATTTAATACAGACATATTCATGTCCTCTAGAGACTCGTATATAAGCCTACCCGTCTGATTAAAAATTGAACTACCCCACAATGGATGATTTGCATTCAAATCCCCCAAAATTAGTTTAGGATCCGGTGTAGAATTAATCAATCTTTCCCACCTATTATTACTCCAGGATGATCACTTCGTAAAATATTATAATTTCTAAAATGTACATTTATATTGGGATTAAGCCAAGTTTCATTAAGTGCAACAATATCTAGAGTGTTTTCAGATATCAATATTTGCAGATTCAACCTGTTACATAATAAGCTTTTATGTTCCATTAAAGAATCTTCAAATCCATTAATTACTATATGAACACAATTTCAGATCCCAGGAGATTCCCTTAGATCCCCAGTTACCCCTTTTTCCCCTTGTTGCTTTCCAGTGTTAATCTTTTTACATAATTTTTAAGTATTTTCTTTTGAACTATTGTTAAAGGCTGCATAACTTCATCAAGTTCCCGAGTTATCAGTGAAATCCTCTCCACTGGGTCCATATCACGTGCAGTCACAAACTCACCAGAAAGATCTGGAGTGAAATGTGATGCTCGGGCTACCACTGGTGGGGAGCTGATTCTAGATGAATCTGGGAATAAGCAAGCCTCATGTTCAGTGAGAGAGTGTTTTGTGTTTGTCTTCTTGTGACATTTGCTCTATTTGCAAAAGAAGGCATTTGAAAATATTGAAACACATTTGGATTACTTGCTTCTTGACTGGAAGACACAGAGTGATAAGGTTATATTACTAAATAGTTTTTTCTTGACTTTGGGTATATCTTGGGTTAGTTTTGCTTAGCACTTGGTTAATTTCATTTTTTTTGACTCCCGTAGCGAGCGAAGCGAGCGGAGGGTCATGCAAAAAGTGAAATATTACTTGTTGTAATACGTGCCCGTACTTTGTCAGCACTTTCTACGATATATTTTGCTTTATCTAACTGAAAACCAGGATATATTTAACAAAAGCCTGTATTATAGTGGATTCAATACATATTACAACATGCCAAAGATATATGTTTTTTTTATATGTCTTTGCAACATGGTGATTCTAATTTTGGATATGGTGCCATGGGAGGAAGGTACGGGAGGGTAGGAGGAACGAGGTCCTTCGCTAGCGCTAGACTCTTGTCTTTTAGAGTGACCTGACTATTCTGTTGAAGTTTTAATGTCCAAAGTAAATGTATCAGAGAATTGTTATGTTGTGTTACGTGTTTCTGTAGAGTTTGTTTAGTATACTAGTGTGAAGACAACTGCTGCCTCTTACATTTTTAGGTATAACGAATAGGTTTATTGTACGTAAATCTAGCGTGAAAATCCAGGTTTAAATTCACTGAATCTATATAATGGTTTTAGGGAATGGTTTGTTGCCATCTCGTTATCCATCTCCAGGCAATATCTTGGTCTTAGCTCCAAAAATAATCTTCTGACGTCGTTTTCCTAGTCTGCTACCTCTCGCGTTTCACGAAGCATAATTCAACTGAGAATTTTTCTAATCGCATTTCTTGAAGCATCTAATAAAGGAATAATTACAAAATAACCCAGGTCTAAGGCAGTAAGTTCCCTAGGCGATTTTGCGCCTCCTTCGCGGCCTGTTATTATATACGAACCAACTTTACATTGCCATGGGTAATACATGCCATTATAACGCTCGTACTTAACATTACCTATATTCCTGTATGTCAAAATTTATGTTCCGTAATAACAATTTCTAGTTTGGCGC
>JAEQML010066789.1:0-19644 GCA_016904865.1 Pissodes strobi | reverse complement strand
CTAAATCTGAGTTGCTCTCCTACACGCTAAGTAAGGCGTGTCGTCACCGATAAAAAACACAAGTCGTGACAGAATGGTGGAGGCGCTACTACGTCAAAAAATATTACTAGAATAAAGTCAAGTCAACTATCAGTAAAAGAGGGAGGCAAGTCAACCTATGTTATAAGTAACCAATCGAATTAAAAAATAAAATCAAATAAATCATTAATATAAAATATAAATGCATATATACATATAATATATACAAATAAGATTAAACTTTAATAAACTAAAAGTAACAAACAATAAGTCAAGCTCTCCGTTGCATAGATATATACATATAAAAGCACATATTAATTTCGAATCACGCGCCTGAGTACGTCCAGTTGCTGTCATCTACGGAAGACGGGTCCGCCATCTAGGGGGTCCATGTGCTTATCTGAAACAAAGAAAGAAACTTATATTGTAAAAATAATTAAAACGGGTTCATATAAAATAGAAATCAAATAAATGTTTGACAGAAATCGATTAAGGAAAAGGCTTGGGAGCGACAAAGAAGAAGAAGCAATATTCAAACCCTCAAGACAGAGTTTACAAAGGTCGCCAACAGAATCACCCAGACTAAATCTAGAGGAGGTAGGGGAAATCCAGTTTGACTCTACCCTGATTAACCTCTTACCATTTGCGGCAGAAACGGCACACAGTACAAAGATCAACCCAACAGAGGAAAACACAAATAGCCAGGAGGAACTGGACAGTGGGGAAACTTCTGAAGAAGAAGCCCCACCAAAGCCTGCAACAAGACAAATTCTCGCTAAAATGGCGAACACAACTATATTAGGGGCGATGACAAACGCAAAGAAAGCTGCCATCCCACAGTTTATAAATCCACCAACGTTTAATCCGTGCCAAAATAAAGCTAGCGAGTTTCTGAGAGGTTATGAAAGAACCGCGATAGCAAACGGTTGGGATGAAGCGTTAAAAATAGCATATTTTGGGACATTTCTCGATGGTGCGGCAAACCTATGGTTCTATCAATATACAGCACACCATCCAAATAACGATTGGAGTGAGTTGTGCAACGATTTTAAGAAAGAATTCGAAGACAAAAGTTATGAAATAACATTGAAAAAACGAGTGGAACAAAGGAAACAACAAGAAAGTGAAACAGTAGTAAACTACATATATGAGCTACAGGTGCTATACAATGACTACAAAACAAATATGGATTTTGAAGAATTTACAAACATATTTAATGAGGGCCTGACAGAAGAGAATAAATATCACTATTACTGGTTAACAAATGTCCCAAACACTCCTCCAATAACACTAGAGGAACTAAAAGAAATCGCCAGGACAATCGATAAAGCTCCTAAGAAACTTGTCAATACTGAGGTGCAAAACAGAACATATAGGCCTCCATTTACTCAGTATCAGAATACATACAGACCGACATTTTTCCAGCCACAAGGTGCACCGAGGACGCCATTCTTACAAAATACGTACAGACCGGCACCTTTCCAGCCCCGAAATACACAAAGGCCGCCATTTTTTAATAACGCATACAGGCAACCATCCTATCAGCAGCAAAACACATACAAACCACCATTTAACAGCTATCAAACTAATGTAAGACCCCAAGGAAATCAGCAATATAATCCACGTAAATTTACACAACAACAAAGCTACCACCAAAATGGACAAAGAAATGGAAATAACAATCCAGTTTGCTATGCTTGCGGAAAAGCAGGACATTTTGCTGCAACATGTAAATCCCAGCAAAGATACCCAAACGCTTCCAGGTGGCAAAAGTAAGAGACACCCCTGCCACCTTGACAAGGGGAGACATGCCAGCTGGCATATTAAGCATAACCATTTTCTTAAATAACACATCACTACAAGCAATCGTGGACACAGGCTCCCAGCATAACATAATTCAGGAAAAATGGGCACCAAAAAAGCATTATAGACATAGCAATACTGTGTTAATAACGGCAGGAGGGCATAGAATCCCCGTAATAGGGGAAATAAACACACCAGTACGGATAGAGGGTAGCCAGATATTTAGAGATAGTATAAAGGCAAAAATTATATCAGTAGCTCCATATCCTGTCATATTAGGAATGGATTTCTTAATAAAACACCAAGCAGTAATAGATATACACAAAAGAGTCCTAATTTTAAATAAGCGAATCCAAATTCCTCTTAATCCAGAAATAAGGAAACGAACCCCAATATCTGGCTTAGTAATACAAAAAATGGAACAAACACACAGGATAAATAGTAGAAAATCACAACAAAAATATGAAGACGCAAATATTATTACTGACAGATATAATAAAACCTATAAAAAATTCCAAGCATTTATGATAGCAAATGAATTGATAACAAAAGAGAAAATGGACCACATAATAACAGAGATAAAGCAAGATATATATGCACTACCTCAAAATGTAGCTATAGCTTATGGACTGACAACAACCTTCAAAACACATAGAAAAGTACAGAGGCAAATTAAGAAAATATTCCCCAAAATTGGTAATAGGCAAAAGGGCAAAATAGGTGGCTCTACAATGATACAAAATGGGATTAAAACGGCATTCTTTTTACATATAAAAGAAGTATACAAAGAAAAGCCAAGACTTGACAAAATATACAAAAGCTTATCTACGTTATACCAACAATTAAAAAAGGATAAAATTAACACTCTAGCAATCACACGGAGGGGATGGAGACTAAACTCCACAGAATGGGATTTATTAAAGAAAATGATCTATGATATTTTTAAAAAGGACCAAATAAAAATTCTGATATGTAAATCAGACTGGCAACCAGAAAACGTCACAGAAGACAAGGAGCCCTTGTTGAACATTGAGATAGAAAATAAATCCATAAGTTATAAATTAGGATTGGCCAGGGATTACGTCATAAAGAAAGATAAGGTAGAAACTATAGAAATTAAATTAATGGGGGAAATAGAGGAAAAAGAGGTAACAGTCTGGAGTTGCAGGTATAACTCGGACTGGCTAGCCTCTAAAAGACTGACAATACAATCACATGTATATACTAATGGCGAAAAAATATTCCTAAAAGTACGCGGAAGCGCAAGGGAACCAACCAAACTGTATAAAGAATCAACAATGGCGTACCTAGAAGAAACACAGCCAGATATAAACTCTGCCTTAAATCTAAATATACAATGCCTGGAAGATGATGATAACGTAACATTAGCAGATCACAAATTACATAACATTACCGACAAAGAGGCTAAAAGAGCATTAGAGGACTTACTAATAGAATACAATGACGTATTTGCGAAAACAGCGAAACATATGGGTAGAACGGATTTAATAGAGCACGTAATAGACGTCGGGGAGGCAAAACCAGTAAAAAGCAGACCATATCGTGTATCTCAGAAAGAAAGAAAAATAATTGACGATCAAATAAATGAAATGCTAGAAAGTAACGTCATACGGCCTTGCCACTCCCCCTGGGCGAGTCCTGTAGTATTAGTTAAGAAAAAGGATGGTAAAACAAGATTCTGCTGCGATTATAGAAAACTTAATAAATGTACTAAGAAGTCTAACTGGCCTTTACCGCAAATAGACGACATCCTAACGTATCTAGGAGACGCCAAATATTTCAGTACCTTGGATTTATTTTCGGGTTACTGGCAGGTGCCAATAGAAGAAAATTCAAAACAATATACAGCCTTTGTGGCACAAGGGCACGGATCATATGAATTCAACGTACTCAGTTTCGGCCTTTGCAACGCACCGGCAACATTTCAAGAACTAGCAGACAAAATATTTTGGGATATGAAATGGAAGGAAGTATTAATATATCTGGATGATATCATTATTTTTTCACAGTCAATAGAGGAACACATCCAAAAATTAAGAAAAGTATTCGAACGGCTACGACAAGCCAACCTAACACTCAAACCTAATAAATGTGAATACCTTAGAGAACAAATAAGAATTCTAGGATTTAAAGTCAGTAGGGATGGCATCCTCCCAGACGACGACAAAATCATTTGTGTACAAAAGTTTCCAACACCAAAAAAGGTGAAAGACGTACAAAGCTTTATAGGTTTATGCAATTTTTATAGGAAGTTTATAAATAACTTTGCCACTATCGCACGTCCTTTGCACGAATTAACGAAAAAATCCACAAAGTTTGTATGGGGACCTAAACAGAAAGAAGCCTTTCAGACCCTAAAAAATAAACTGACGTCAGCACCGGTACTGCATCATTTCAACCCAAACAAGGGCACCATTTTAAGGACAGATGCATCCACATGCGGCATCGGGGCAATCCTACTACAGGAAGACGAAACTAAAACTGCTCATCCAGTGGCATATATAAGTAGAAGCTTATCAAACTGTGAAAAAAACTATTCCATAAGTGAGTTGGAACTACTATGCTTCGTGTGGTCAATGGGATATCTCCGGCATCTAATATACGGGCAACCAATTAAAATTGTATCAGACCACCACGCGCTTTGTTGGATGCACTCAATCAAAGAGAATAACCGACGATTAGCCAGATGGGCATTAAAATTAGCTGAATATGACTACACAGTAGAGTACAAGAGTGGCAGCGCACATAAAGACGCCGATTGTATGTCACGCAATCCAGTATTCCCTGCGGAGCAACAAAATGAAAAAGAGCTGGACGAACTACCAACATTTGCTTTAAAAAGTGAACAAATAAGTGAATTGCAAGAAAAAGACCCAGAACTAAAACAGCTAAAACTAGCCATAACAAATCCAGATGACCCAGCAATAAGCATATCAACTAGACGGCGAGCAAAAAACTTTAGACTTACAGACAACATCTTATATAAAGTCAGCTCTAGCACAAAAGGCTTACAAAACCTCCTAGTAGTCCCGAAGGCAATGAGGGAAGAGATAATGTGGGAACTACATGCTTCGCCTACATGTGGTCATTTAGGTCTCACCAAAACAATAGACAAGATAAAAAATAGATTTTTCTGGACAGGGATGTACAAAGATATTGAAAAATATATAAAAGGATGCCCAGACTGTCAGGCGAGAAAAGGACAGCAGTATAGAAAGACACCAGGCCTTCTACAACCTATTAAAGTAGGACTAATGTTCGACAAAGTGGGAATTGACCTATTGGGTCCTTTTCGAAGAAGTAACCAAGGGAAGACAATGATAGTAGTAGCAACGGATTACGCCTCAAGATATGCAATAACAGCAGCTCTGCCTAATGGTAAGGCAGGCCCTGTAGCAAAATTTTTATTAGAAAAGGTATTATTAATACATGGAATACCAAGGACTTTATTGAGCGATAGAGGGAAAACTTTCCAATCCGAATTAGTACGTGAGGTAGGAATCATAATGGGGGTAAGAAGCCAATTCACCACTGCATACCATCCCCAATGTAACGGGTTAACGGAACGACTAAACAGGACTATTGCAGATATGCTGGCAATGTACGTCAATACTCAACAAACAGACTGGTGCTCATATATACCATTCATAACGTTTGCCTACAATACAGCCATACAAGACACAACAAAGTACAGCCCATTTATGCTTACATTCGCCAGAGAGCCTACCCTCCCAGTAGAAGCAGCGTTAACAGATAGTGAAATACAAACAGACTCGTTCCAAATCAGAGAAAAGGCGTTGGCAATACGGGCAATCGCAGTAGAAAATATAAAGAAAAGTCAAGGAAAAGATAAAGTACGATTTGACGACAGGCATAGAGAATTAAAGTTTCAAGAGGGGGACAAAGTAAAAATATTTATTCCTATAAGAAAAGTAGGGCGCAGTGAGAAATTATTATTAAGGTGGTTCGGGCCCTACAAAATAGTAAGAAAGATGGGAGAGGTAAACTATGAAGTAGAGAAAATTGGAGGAAAGAGAAAGGTTACAGATACGGTACATGTCAGTAGAATGTTGCCATATTATGACCCATGGACAGAGTCTAGTCCTATTAGTAACGACGACGTCGAAATAGGAGACACCAATCAGGAAGAGGAAAATATGAGAGACATCACAGATATTCAATTATATACCCAGGAGATAGATGAGGAAACTAGAAATAAACGGGAACACGAAGACTTTGAAAATAGAGTCCGAAAATTGTTAGGAGTAAAATAAAATCTCAGAATAAAAATATAAGGCACTTAGGAGTTAAGAGAAATTATTAAACGGTATATATAGAATAAGAAAGTACAAATAAGGTATAGCCAAAAAGTATATGAAACTAGAATAGTTAAATGTTACAAAGAAGGGTCCTTTTAGGGGACAAAATAGAATAAAACTATGTGGAGAAAGTATATATAGAGAATACAGAAGGTAAACATAAAGATAAAGGGTTGAATCAGAGGAATAAAGCATATACATAGATCAAGCAAAAGTTACTGACTAGTGGAGGTCATTGACAATATGTAAGAAGTATATACAAGGATGATTATTATAACAATTTTAACATATCCAGGCCTAAAGAACGCAAGAAAAACGTTTTTAGGAGCGTTTCCAGCTTACATTTAGGCGCCAAGAAGGTAGATAATATGTGTGCCAAAATACACGAGTTGCTTAGGGTGACTACCAGTGAAAAAAGTTGGTACCATAAAGGCTTAAAAAGGATATGAAGGGCATAGAACCCAAGTAAAAGGACGATAAAGAAATGTATATGTAAATCATAGATAGAGAATAAAGAAAAAATGGTTATAGCTAAGAAGTTATATATATAGAATATACCGTAAATAGGAAAAACTAGTATAATATATGTAAAAAGTAAGTTTAGGAAGCATAAAATGAAATAGAAATATATAGAAGTATATCTAAAGCAGACAATGGCAATATCAGGATAAAATAAATATGTATATATAAAGTTAGCAAACCTATCCTGGCAAGTTGATAGCAGTACCATCATCTCAGTGACCCAAATGAATTAAATAGAGGACAGCATCTGGAAGCGGAAAATACATACACCTAAAAAATTTTTAAGCAAGTTAGGAAATAAATAATAACAATATGTAAATAAATATGTAACGAGAAAGCACGAAGAAAAATAGGCTATAATATAATAAAATAAATATAGATATATGTAGATATGCAATATCAAAAAGAAAAGGGATAGATAAAGGGGACATAATATAAATATAAATAGATATAGTACATAAGTTAAATAAGTAGATATTAAATTTTCCACAGGGTATTATAGCATTGACCACAATTAGCAACAGCCAAGAAGTAGAGATATTTGCAAAATCCTCATGAGGGGATCACCCCATGAACCATGGCTGGACACCACAGAAACCTCTCCAGCCTTTAAATTCGGATGCCTAGAAGACTGAGTAAACTGTAAAAGACTAAAATATATGGAAAGGTTATCAGTAGCACTGGATAAAGAGTTAAATAGTTTAATAAATATTTGGAATATAACGAACCTTAGGAAACAACCAAGGTCTGTCCATCTCTGTATCCTTCATCATAGAATTGGACTACGTGGTCATGAATACTGAAGATCTAAGACGGTGTATGGATTCTATATCTAATGGTCTGGATTCAACACTGTCAAGGCTTGCGCAGCAATCCAGTAGCATGGAAAAAGCACAGAGGAGATGGTGAATTCACTACAAATTACAGAAGCAAAAATCAAATTGTTAAAAAACTACGCTGAAAATATAAACAATCACATCATATCAGAAGTACATGAAAGCCTGATAACAAAATTAGGCTTAGCAAAAATATATATATTACAGGAGCCATAAAAGATATATTCTTATGCTCGTAAACCTGGTATGTCTCGACAGTGAAATAAACAAAAATATACACAACGTAGTAATTAGCTTCATAATGAAACCGAGTACTATGAGTTACCAATAGCCGAATGTATTCTACTAAGAGATACCAACAAGCGTATAGCAAATCAGTAAGAAATTGCAAATAATGTATCTATAACATAACCTTACCTTGAGAACATGCCGCATGGATCACAATCCAGGACCAGTCAGGAGCTATTGGAAAGCACCAATCAAGTCCATACAAGACTTAGCCATTCTAACAATCACTAGGGGAAGTATTCCCATTCTTAGTCTAGGGATTTCTACAAGATTAAAAAGTATAAGAAATTATAATATATGAATGAAATACCTGCAGCAGTAGACAACGAATTAGATAATTTAAAAAATAATTCAATAATAACAAACCTTAAATCAAATCTTGCCAAGTATCTAATATTGCCAAAAATCATATTTACGATACTTATATTTGATTGTATTCTTTAGCTCATCCAATGCCAACACACACACCAAGAGCAAATCAAGTCGACGCCATTTTTCCACGCCTTTCAAGGAACAAAGAACCCAGAACCCACTACGATCTACGGCAGACAGCATTGCAATACTGCTACGAGCGCCATCTACCAGGCTTTGCGTAAACAAGCAGCCCGCAACACAAAAGCAAACTACTGAAGTGGAATGGCCGACAGCAAAGGAATCTGTAAACAATGACATATCCAGTCGCCACGGAAGCGTAACGTATAAATCTCTATTAATTTATATAGCATTATTAATATTAACTTATCGAAGTGACACGAGATTGCATTGCCAGGCGATAACTTAAGAAAATAATAAAATTCATAAAGACACATGATATATTGCAAGGATATTCTATTGCTTTAAACAAAGCTAGCATGTTGAATTGAGTCAGCAAGTAAAAAGAAATTGAGTGATTTTTTATACCAATGTCAGCAAATTTTGGATAGGTCAAGAAATATAACCGAGTCAATAAACTGTTATAATGCTGTTAGCAAATATTTTATACATAGACGGGAAAGTCTATATACTATATAGTTTTGATAAATGTGTAAATAATGGATTTAAAAATAAGAAGTAATGAACAATGGCTAAATAGAATATAGACAGGACCGGCATTTGCAATTTATTCTAAAAAGAAATAAGTTTAATTGTTAATATAGGATAGGTAATTTATTTTTAGACAGAACCGCAATGAGTTGCTTTTTAATACCAAGGAAAAAAAATTCATTATCTTTATAGATACATCGCACTAACAGTCCTATTCCCAAAACTAACCGATATAAAGACAATGAATTAATGTCACCTCTGTTGGGATGGACGCATCTTAATAGAGGAGATATCATACGAAAGGCATCTTATTGTCCATAGACATAAAAATTTAGTTTTAAAAAGTGGCATTATAAGCCAGTATAAAAAGATGTTCTCAAAACGGATAGGTTTGCACTAGATATAAGGTAGAATAGATCAATAAGCTTAAAGAAATCAAATCGAGATTACTAATAAGTTAAAAACAGAACCGTATTTAAATAATACGTTTGTCACGTAGTTGCTTTATTAACACAATGAATATTGAGACGTAAAACGTTATTGGCCATAAAAGCAAATAAATTTTGAAATAATACATCTTCAGTAAACAGCCGGGTTTATGAAATTATGATTTTGCTAATAAGACAACAAAAACGTCACAAATAAGAAAACAGGATAAGACTAAAACATTGTTAGTACAACTTGTAAAACTATTTTTCTTTTGTTACATGTACCTATAACTAGCACACAGGGCAAGGAAAATCATACAAGAACTTACTACATGAAATGGAAATGGGTGGATCTAAGCCAGAACAAGTCCACTGACGAAATATGTATTAAATTATAATAAAATTAGGTGCAATACAGTATGTCTTCTCGAATTGAGGTCGGTTCTCTCTGTTTTAAAACAAATAAGTCAGGTTAAAACGTTGGGGACCAACGTTATCAGGGAGGGGGAATGTGTGAACTAATTAAAATCATTAATTAAATATCACCCTGTCGCAAGTTTGAACTTGAACTTGAAAAATGTTATATAAACATTCACTGTTAATTATAAACAATTTGAGCGGTCGACGGGAGCGACTTTAATCCTTAATGATGCAATCATCAGCATTTTGTAACATATAAATACGCCGGCAAACGCCGAGTAAATCAGACTTTTGGGTCTCTCAAACCGCTCAGTCTGGTTGCCGTACAGCACACAGGTGCGTACGCTTCTAGCTGTTCTATCCCACAACCCCCATAACTGAGAACACTTATACACAGGTATAAGGTTGTCAGGTCCTTACCTAACCTGGGTGAACGTATGCATAGGTATACGGCATTCGGGGGCTACTAAAAAGTATAGAGAGAGTCGAATTTATGAAGTATTAGAACTTCTAGTGAAGGGATAGTTTTTGGGGAGTGTCAAAGAGTAGTTAAAGTGCCTTAGCAATTTGTGATAAAATTTAAAAGTCTTACCTTATAAATATCAGAACAAATACCTAAATAAAAGACAACCCGCTCACATAAACTTTATTAATAAAATAGTGACGTCGCTTGCTAGACAAACTTTGAACTAAGCCTCCCTCGAGAAGACATGCATTTCATATTAATTGGGTATAGTTTAAACTCTTAATTAATCTATAATCTTAAACACGCCTTTATTAGTATACAATCTAACCGTTGTTAAGTTTGTTTGTAAATAAACTTGTTATTGTTTTTATCGATGTGTCTCCTTTATTATCTCTTCTCAACTTGACGTAGTGCGTTCCTAAATCTGAGTTGCTCTCCTACACGCTAAGTAAGGCGTGTCGTCACCGATAAAAAACACAAGTCGTGACACTATTGTAAAAAACTTGCCAGTGTTTGTATTTTCTATTACATGTACTACCTTCAGGAAAATGAGCTTCACATACTTTCGTGTAGTTTGTGGGCTCAAAGTAATCTCAGCATATAGCTTTTAGCCATTTTTGTTGTAAACTTAGGTCCTTTGGAATACAGAAAACATGAACTTTAGGCCCACTTTATTGCTTCCATTGCTGATAGGAATACAATACTTTTGAGACATAATTACACTCTCAGTTACCAGAAAACTAACCGAAAACGAGATAAAAACATACAATTCATCACAAATGACCGACGCCACAAAGCAACAGGTCTTTAAGTTCGAAATATATATAGTTGTATTTAAAAATACGCCGAACAATATAAATTGTATGCCTAAATATACAACGAAATATTAGGTGCAAGTTTCACGTACTTAAAAGCACATAAATAGTGCCGATTTCAGAAAATTGCAAGTAAATAACACTAATTACCGGTTACCGCAGCTATTAAGTTCGGCAAATTCCCAAACTAAACATTTGTTTTGTGTGCGATCGCCAAATTATCCGGCGAGTATACGTATGATTTTAAATGTATATGTAAAAGTAAGGTGTCTATGTTTTATAGGTATAGATCCATAATATAAATAATGTATCTAATACATGTACGTAGGTATGTATTTCGAGAGATGGTAGTAAAAATGCACGAAATTTAAAACGTACTTATTTACTTTTTCCCGTTTCGAGAATTTCTAGAAATTCTACTGTATTGTTTTAGGAAATTGTACAACAACGTGGTAGAATTAGATTATTTAATAAATAATTTACGAAATACTACATTATAAAAAGAGGAAAGAACATCTTATGGAAATATGTTTACAATATTGGAGAAATTGTAATTCTTTGTATACGGGCATCCTAATATTCGTTTCTATCGTAGAAGTCTGGCAACGTTGCAACTAATTGCGCCTCGGTCTCGATTACCTTTCCACCCACAATCCTCCCTCCTATATCTTCGCTCCATATAAGAAAGGCCTACATGCATGACGTAACGAGCTAAAATTTTGTGAGCACTTTGTTCTTTTGTAGAGGTGTTATTTGATATTGACGTTTGAAATATGACAGTTTCCACATTAGAAGGTGGAGAATCGAAACGGTTGAACATAGAAGAAAATGGCTTGCAATTTGACGTCGGCAGAAATCAGAACATAAAACTACAAGCCATTTTGTTCTCAGTAGAGCGGTTTGAATTCAACAGTCATTCTAAATGTGATAGCTGTCAACTTTCAAACTTCGATATCTCAAAAATTATTGAAATTAGGGATAGAGTTTTTTACATGACAAACCTTACGTGGAAAAATGTTATAAAAAGTGACAAATTCCATTAAAAACAATAAAATTGACCTGTTTTTGCGCTTTTGCGAAAAAAATTACCTCCTATTTATTGAATCTATCAATCTTTTCGTGCCCATTGCTTCACTGACAACCCGTGGCGTAACTTAGATCATGCAGTGCAGAGTCGGCTCTCCCAATATGATACACACAAATGATCAACCTAAATAAAAACATATTTTCACATTGTTGTGAAGGATTCATGTTTATCAGACAAATTGTTGCCGAATATTCCACCTCAGTTGTAGACGTTTTGAATAAAGCAGCTCCGGCTCTCATCGCAGGATGTAAATAGCAGAAGTCCTAGTTTAGTATGTTAACAATTTCAGCAAGTTTAAAAACGATGATCTCACAAAATTGTTTGGATTTTTGCAATATAATTAACTATTTTTTAATTATGAAATAAGATGAAATGTAACAAAGAAGTGGCTTTGCATAGGGGCCCTGTGGGTATACATTAAGCCGCTGTTAACAACACTTTCTAGATTTTCGATATATTCAGTGTCATTATATTTACTTAATATGTAGTCCAATAAGTATCTGATACGCTCCGAAGATTTTAAATTTCGAAATTGTGTTTTCCTCAAGCACAGTTAAAAGAATATACATATCAGTTACCGCCCTCTACTAAAAGTTCAAAACATCATGCTCCCTGCTCGCATCGGCTCACGTATTCTGGCAGCGGTGTCCGAGTGTGCCTTCCGCCGCCGTTGGCTATATCGGGTGGGTCAATTTTTGTGGTCAAAAACAAGTTTTAATCTCGAAAGAACAAACGGCCGATGGAAACTGAGGTAACTGATATGTCTAGAACATATCCTTGCTTGAAATACCGAAAATAACTAGTCTTGTGGCCTTTTTTATTCCGGTTCTATTGTTGTGATTCCCTGTAATAAAAGAAAAGGGGCACGTTGGGAATATATTTGTCTTGAAAGCTTTTATTATTAAAACTTAACCAAACCTTGTGCAACCTTTTACGTAAATATTGTTTAAGAAGTCATAACGTACCTACGTCAGTGGAAAATGCCGCCTAGATACGAAATACATAAGAAATCGAATATCGTAAGTATTGAATAATGAATTATTATGTACGTTCATATTGACTGTAAATCCATATCATCTACCGGTTTCAAATTGACTTGTAAGCAATAACCAGCACAAGCTAATCTGACCCGTAATCCAAAACTAAATCGTTTGATTCAAAAAGCGAATGGACAAGTTTGGTAAAATGACGACAATGATGTACAAAAAAAAGTTGAGAACGTTTTCATGGCTAATTAGGAATAACTTGCATAATAAAGAGACAATTATTGGATGATAAATAAAATTTGGATCTGTGTCAACTTGAATAGCTGATTTTGCCATGTGTGCGATATTCGATTTTGGTAAAGCGGTATTATTACAGAATGTTCATATAAACATAAAAATATCCGAATTGCATATCTTTGAGACTTTCTAAAAATAAAAGAGCTGCATTTGGCAGGCAAGCAATGATTTAGTATTTTGATGGACTGAACAAAGCTCTAGTAAATATTGCACTCACGAACATAGTGAATTATGATGAGAGCAACTTCAAGGGTGACCATAACCTTTAGCATGTTGTTATTCTTAGAAGCAACGAACATACAGCCTCTTGATTCCAGTAAAAAGCCACATATCACCTAAAATATGATGAAAACTGCAATGCTTTAGTTTGTTGGAGAATTGCCGAACTTTGCAAATGCCAGCCGCCGTCTCTCGAACTTTCTCCACAAGCCTTCAATGATCTTAAACTATTCCTTTCTATCTAGTTGATAAAACCATCTGTGGCAAGGTCTGAAAACTAAAATGGCGACAATCTGTTCTTTTTTCACGGAAATTTTCTAATAACCATTAACAACTTGGAAGACATTTTCGATCAGACTATTACTTTTCTGAGATATTCGCTGAGTACTTTATTATAGCATTATTATATGATTTCAAGTCCTATAGTGGTGTAAAAGGATTGAAAGCAATAATACTTTCGGAAAATTATGTTATCATTCAAACCACAGTTCAAGCAGAAGGCAGTATTTATGTCTCCCGAACATAAATAATTTTTTGAAGCAAATAAGCTATAATTAATAGATTTCAGCAATTTATAAGACACGGCAATGATTTTCCAACTTCCGAATACAAGCCAAATCAAAAATTATTTGCCAATTATGTAGGGAAATATACTATTCAGCACAAGTGTAGAATAGAAGTCCATTTAATGAAATAATATCCGTATCAAATAAAAAAGCGAGGACCAAACATAAACGAGAAAATCTTTGATAAAGCTGTCCATAGAGGATGTCTGTTCCGGTAGAGTTCCAGAAGCTCAACTACAATGCAGGGGGCAAACCCTACGAAATATCCCAGGGATTTCTGCCTTTCTACGTCTGCAAACAGACCAAAGCGAGCTATCTGGACAATAATGTTAAGGATAATTTATCCAGGTATATGGTAAAAGTTATGACTAAACTTAATGAAATTAGTAAAATACTGTTCTTTTCCTCGGTAGGATTTTTGATTATGCAGAAGAATTTTAAAATTTTACAATGGAACATTCGTAGGGTATGTTCCAATTTATCTAGCTTTAGAAATATAGCTATTGAAAAGCAACCTTTAACGAAAACATAACTTAAAGAAGAAATTACTTGGAGTAAGGGATTATGTCCTAACTAATATTGAGAGGAACAGTTGAAGGAAGGGCCAGCATTGCTCGTAAAGGATTTATGATTTATAGTGGAGCTCAATAACATATATGTTGCGGAGTATTAGAACCATGTTGTACATATGACAGCAATAAAATGCTTAAGAAAACTTGATCAATTGGATCCTCTCTACGAAATTTGGTATTGGGGATTTTAATAGCCTTCGCGCCCATTATGAGGAAGTATTAAGAGTAACATTAATTAAAGGGTAATTCCTAATTATCTAGATTATTCGATTGGATAGTTATAAATGAGTACTCTCCAACCAGAATTAGAATTCGAAACCAAAATTTGACATTGGCTTGTCGTGAAATTGCAAAGGAAAAGTCTTAAAAATTGCACAGATGCTTTCAACGATCATTATCCGGTAATCATATATGTGTACCATTCCGGAGATTCAGAAGCACACTTTGAAGTAGATAAGAAGAAAATTTATGAATGTGGACCAGAGCGTCTTTCTTCTATGACACACTTCTGGATCCTTAACGACTCTAATGTTGATACTCAGTACCAAGATTTCATTCCAAATATCCAAGCAACAGCTGAATCAACTATTCAGAAATTAAAAAAGCATAATAAACCCCGATGGGATGAGGATGGTCAGATGACTTTGCAGGAGAGAAGGGAGAAATCGAGGAGCCTAAAAATGTCGTAGCTAAAACGAAAAAAAAATATTTTAAATCAAAATAAACAGGGAAACTTTGATCTCACAAATCTGGAAAACGGTAAAAAAATGCAAAATTGTGCCATCGGGAGTTTCAACACAGATTTTTGAAAAACTTTCTAGGGCAAACATTATACCAGAATGTAACTTTATAGCTTCTAGAGGGCCCATCGCGGAATTTTCTATTTATGAACTTAAAGATATCCTTCAAAATAGGAATGATTATATGGAGTGTTCCAATAATATATCATGACAAATGATTAATATTTCCCAAATAATATGTTAACCAAAGTATTATCTTTTTTAATGTAACGTAGAAAACAGGTTATATCCAGCCAGACGGGAAGAATTCCTTGGTCGTCCCTATTTTGAAACAAAATAAACCAGGATGTTACATACTGTTAACAATGATTTGGTAGTGGTTATGGTATTGGAAATTTTAATCAAGAACACACTCGAATGGAGGTTGGAAAACAGAAGCATGTGTCCGAATTTACTACTGGGATCCAGGATGGGTAAGGGATTCATACGTAGATTCTTAAAAGCACAATTCTGGAAATTTTCCAGAACAACAAGAAGGTATTAGTACTATGATTGCACATGCCATCGGCATATGAAAATATTGGCCCCTTAAAATTATAGGAGAAACCTAGTGATTTAAAAGTAAAAGTCAGTAACAATATTGCAAATTTAATTTTCAAGTATTTGTTTCATAGAAACTTGTACTTTAGAACTAATATGAAACAATTATTTGCTTTGGATGAACACAATCTCTTTTTATCTATAGATAAAACTAAAGCAATTTTATTTAGCAATAAGAGGAAGAAATTGTATTATAAACATTCACTTTGCTATAATGAACAATACCTACATAGAATGAACGGATGAGATAAGATAATTGGGAGTAACTATTAACGCACAACTGGGCTGAACTGAACACATTGATCAAATCTGCTTGAGTACTTCAATGGGTTTCAGCATTATAAGGGGCTGTGCAGAGTATGGCGTCCACCATATTTTTGACAATATATTAGGGGTTTCCATTTTGATTATTGTCATCAAATATTGATTCTTAGTACGAGAAATAAGCGCCATTAGATGGACAAAATTTAATTTCAGGCTCTTAGGAAAGTGACAGAAACCATGAAATCAACCCCAACAAATGCTTTTGGGGCACAATGTATAAATATTTCCATGGAATTTAGAAGACAGTGACTTATCACAAAATATTTTTAAAATATTCAAATTTGACAACACTATTTTAATTTCACTTCTGGAAAGTTTTCCTTCAGAACCCGTTAAAAATCGTTTTTCAAGAATAGAGATCAACCTTTATTGGTTGAACATTATAACAGATTAAAATCTTACAGGGACGCTATTAAAAATATAACATAACACAATTTTTCCATTTTGACTTTCTTATACAATTCGAGCCGACCTCGATAATATATATCTGATCATAAAAAAATTAATGTCCCTGTGGACCAAACACCAGAAGTGAGCTTGAGCTGCGAAAAACATAAACGGAGAGTAACCTATAGATCTGCACTGTGTACTAGGTATAAGATGCATAACTTGTCATTTTGCATCATTGTATCTCGTGTATGGTTCTCCATCCATCTTTACCAATAGTTTATCGTAGTGAAGAAAAAATCGGATGATTTTTAGAATCGAATATCTTGCATTCGAATAATTTTGAGAATCGAATGATTTTTCGAATACAAAGAACCGAATTATTTGGATTAGTCGCGATATCTCAAATGTTCCAATTAGCGTTCAATCTCTCGAGATTTCACATTCAAATTTACAAATTGTCTGATTATGGATTGTTTGATCTTGAAGTCTTCATTCTTGATACATTTAAGCATAAGAGCAAAATATTTTACAAACATTAGCGAAAGCATTCACGATTAAATAATAAAATATTGGTTATAAGTTGTTTTGTTTAGATATTATGTAAAAATGTATTAAATTTTTACTAAAATCATCACTTTTAATGATTTAAATTTGAATTCCCAAAACTCCTAATCTTCTGCATATTGCAAAAATATGTATGTCATACCTGCCGACTACCGCATTTAAAATTAATAATATGTTTACTACAGAAGAAAAATATTCATCAATTAAAAAACTACCACAGTAATTAAACTACTCTATTTTATACTTTTTATAGTATTCAACCAGCATCCGATAGACGATTAATTCGTTGTTAGCGCATTCGAATATTTTTGGTATACGAATTTCGAATTCTTCGTTGAGAATCGAATGCTTTCAAATGCAAGCCAGGATCGAATACTTCGATTTTTTGTATTCGAATAGTCCCTTCACTAGTTTATCGGCCTCTCTTCTTTCCATCTTACTGCGCCATGTTACATATTTCGTAGCGTATCACACATTTCGGACGTTTGTACCGCTTAGCTTACTCTCAAGGTTCAGCATGTGAAAAGAAGTTTCACTACAAAAACCTCAGTTAATGCCAAGCAAGAATTTTTAGAAGAAATGGTCAAGGGGAGTGGTAGAATTGAATAGGTATTCACTAATGCTTGCAAACACCGCCATACGTCAACAGCAGAACGCAGATGTAAGTATTTATAGCAAAGAGGCAAATATGTATAGAAAATCAGGTTTGCACGACAGAAATACTAGCAACTAAAAAGTACTAGATATTTGCATAGCAAAATACATTAAAAATTGAATTATCATCACCGATTCTAAAAGTGCAATATAGAAGATATCAAGGACTGATATAATCACAGGAAATGAACACACTGCTTTTCTTATAAAACAGACATTTAATGTAGTCAAATAGAACTTATTTTAAAATTGCATGGATTTCCAGTAATTCATTATTAAGAGCAACGAGGAAGTGGGCAAACTTAGGAGTTGGCAGAATTCTTAAAATCTGGACAAATAAACAAATTTATGCTAGTGAACTTCTACATACAGTTATGAAATTGAATCGATTGCCCTTGTGGGAGGAAACCTTTAATTGGAAAGGGCTTTTACTTATTAATACAACCTTCCTTTCCTAGCGTTTATGAAATGTGATTACGTTGACAGGAACCACATGTCAACTGTAATAACGATGAAGACGGGATATCATCTAACACAGCAACATTTGCACAGGATAAAATCTGTGAAGAAATTTTTTTGCGAATGTAAAGAGATAGGCTCACTACAACACCTAATTTTTAAATGCCTTTTAACTAGTAGAAGCATTTACCAGTCACTGGCAACTTCTAGAATCCCAGACCTTTTTAATATGTGCTCTCTTCCGAAATTTACACCTTGATACTCATAAAATATTAATTACAGCGCTGAATGTGGAAAAGTATGAAAACATGGCAATGAGAAGTTGCCAGATCCAATCACGAGTACTTTCGGCCAATTACGACTAGGAGGTAATGAGTTTCTTAATTTATTGCATAGCTTCTTTGGAACATCGTAGTTGGAGCTTAATTTCGTAACAGAAACAGGGTAGGACTAAAATCGGAAAATGTTATGTCTATACTGGTATTATCATAGATTGTAGACACCTACAAAAGAAAGCTCAACGTATACGATCCTAAAATCCGGCAATTTACGTAGGTTAATAATCCGAAAAGTAACTCTGTTACACTCAACAAAAAATATACTGAAACGCCCATATTTTGATCGTTCGATTTTTTAGTGTAAGGCAATGCAGAAAGTGAAAGCATGCGGCCCTCGTGGCAATCCTCAATTTAAAATTACGACCGCTTATTACGGGCCTAACAAGCGTGCGAGAAAGCCTTGGGCCATTAAGCGGGGGCCCCAAAAACCACTTTTGTGCATATTACTGGAAAATAGTCAATTGTGCCTGGGCGGTTTGGGGCAAAGCTCCACTTTCTTGCGGTGAGAGGAGCCGTTTTACGACCATGCAAGGAGACTTATGAGAAACAAAGGTTTTTTTCTTGTGTACTTGCGGCCTTAAAATCCGTTAAACTCGGCATTTAGTTTAGTTTTATTTATTGAAAAAAAGTTACGTCTTCATGTACATAAAAAGATTTCAACGATATTAAAATGTGATATATAATCAATACAAATTATACCTTGAATTACACAAAATAGTAAGTTTGTGTCATTAAACCCTTTGAAAAATTATCTATTGATGCAAATACATTTTCCATTAGATAATTATCTACTAATAGTTGTAAATTATTAATATGGCAAGTGTATTAAAAACTGTTGAAAATGTTTATAAATGTTACTTAGTTTGAGTTCTGGCAACTACAAAAAAAA
>JAEQML010066788.1:0-19646 GCA_016904865.1 Pissodes strobi | reverse complement strand
CTGTATAAGCTCGAAAGTATATCCTAGATCTAACGAAATGAGTTTATTATAACTCGATCAGAACTCTCTGTAAGTTATCGAATTAAAAAATCAGGAAAACTGTAATAACATAATTTTCCATTGAAATATGTGCCTACATACATCAGAAAATACAAAAAAAAAATAAATATTTTTTATTTTGAAGGCTTTTGTGATAGCTAGGAAACGATTCCTAAATTCTCAAGAGCCTTTGTAATAAAAAATGACAATAAGTTTCCTATTCCTTATTCCAATATAATAACCATGATTCTTGTTTCAGCTCGCATTCTTCGTGGCTCTTGCCTCAGCTCGCCCTGAACCACCAGTGGGATACAACTACCCAAGTCCCTCATCTGGACACATTGGAGGTGGTGGAATTGGTGGAGGCATTGGAGGTGGTTCCTTCAGTTCCGGCTCCTTCGGAGGACACTCCTTAGGCGGACTCGGAGGTGGAATAGGCGGAGGTGGATTCAGCGGCGGAGCCGGAGCCCTAATCGGTCATGGTGGTGGTGCTGGCATCTCCAGTGGATTTGACAGCTCCTCCAGCTTCTCCTCCGGTGGAGGTGGTTTCGGAGGTGCTGGATTCGGTGGACAAGCTGCCGGGCCTACTGTACACAAACACGTCTACGTCCATGTTGCTCCTGAAGAACCACAAGAACATCAGGCTCCCAGAGTCCTGCCTGTAGCCGCTCCACAGAAACACTACAAGATCATCTTTATCAAGGCACCTAACGCACCAACCCCAACAGCCCCAATCATTCCAGCCCAACCTCAAAACGAAGAAAAGACCTTGGTATACGTTTTGGTCAAGAAACCAGAAGAACAACCCGATATCGTTATCCCATCGCCAGCTCCAACTCAGCCCAGCAAACCCGAAGTTTACTTTATCCGTTACAAGACCCAGAAAGAAGCCGCCGCTGCTGGTATTGGTGGAGGTATCGGTGGAGGCATCGGTGGAGGCATCGGTGGAGGAATTGGTGGAGGTATCGGTGGTGGTGCTGGTGGATTCTCTGGAGCAGGTGCTGATCTTTCAGGAGCCGACCTTTCTGGACATGGCTCTGGTATCTCCGGTGGTGATCTCAGCGGGGGACAAGGAGTTTCATTCTCAGGTTCCGGTTCTTTAGAAGGTTCTCTCGGAGGTAGCTCTGGAGGTTACACATCCGCTGGATCCTCAAGCCAATACGGCCCACCCGGCTACCACAAATAAATGATTGAATTACCCAACGAAATCGTATAACCTAGCTTACGGGTACCTTATACTATTAAAAGTTATTTAATTTATTTTAAAAATAGGCTGACCAGTTGTGAGTTGTATCTGATCCTGTGATGAGACTCGGAAATGTGATGAGTTCACTTAAATCGTGTCTTTTGATTTTGTATATAGTCATTTTATAATCTAGGATTTATATTCGCTTTATAATGCTCATTAGATTTAAGAAACGGTGACAAATATTAAATAAATTTTATTTTTATACATGCTTACATGGTTTCATTTATTAGGAGTATTTATAGGACTAAAAATTTGTGTTAGATAATTGGAATAATCTGCTAAATATATTAAATTATTTTTGCATGAAGATTTCGACATCAAAGAGTACATCGCTGTCCTCGATCTTAGTCTATTTAATTGCAATATTGGACTTTATTGAAACATTAAACTTGTTTCAAGCGTAACCATATACACAGAAATTGTATTATTGCCAAATGAGGAACTGGCGGTTTTTCCCGATTGCAAAATGGCAATTTAAATTCGAAGAATGTTTCAGTAAAAGTTTTAAAACGATTTAATTTAAATATATTTCTATCACGTCTAAATATTACTGCTGGAACTGAAATAACTTACAAAATACATTTTATTTCAATTTTAATTTGTCTTCGTTTAGTGGCAACTGAATATTTAATTTAATTTATTGTTAAACTTAATTAATGTGTATGAAATTCCATAAATACTCTGAGCTGCTGAGGAAATAAAAATAGGATACCTTAGGAAAGTGAAATTTTATATAGAGTGTCATAGAGTAAAGTTTATAGAATGATTTTTTTAGTGATTAATCCGCCCTTGCCGATTCAAGGCGACCGCTGTACTGGGAGATATTTTATTTTTGATTCTAAAAAGGTTGCGCTTCTTCAAGAACCAGAAAAGATGTCGAATTTAAATGAAATGGAGGAAGCCATTAACAAGCATTATCGTGCAAAATTAGGATCCTGTTAGGAGTTTCATAATTTTTGAATCAGTTGATAGATCAAGCTTTTGACATTCCAGAAGATATACCAGATACCAGATGTATTAATCAATCAATTTTTTATTAATGGTACCATACATTGTTCAGTATTTCCAGGTCAAATATAGATATATATAAAATCAATCCTAACTAACTGTTTAAAAATAAATAATAGTACTCAGAAAGTTAAAAGCATATTTAAAATTACAAAGCAGATACAAAAAAGAAATCACGAACAGGATTAGATAAAAAATAATTTAAAGGAAAAAAAAAATAACCAAAAATCAAAGAATTCACTAGTACTCTAAAATGCATTGTCAGTCAGCTTCCTTACTTCTCTTAGATGATTAGGAAGAACATTGCAAAATTTTAGTCCTGTAAACTCAGGTTTTCTTGGCACTTCCGCAATCTGCAGCAGGAGACCACTAGATTATCTTTGTTTCTAGTATCATACCTATGCCAAGCTTTGTGTGACCTATAGCCATCAAAGTTCGGTCTTATATACTGAATCCTTCAGTATTTTTAACTCCTCACAGTATGGTTTTCGGGCTGGAAAAAACACGGAATCGGCTGGCATTGATTTGGTGAACACAGTCGTGTCTAAATATGAGAGCCCCCCCCCCTCCTTTGGTGTCACTTTTCCAACCTTTGATTGCGTCTCACATGAAATACTTATATCTAAACTTGGACACTATGGCTTCAGTCCTTCAAGTCTGTCACTTATTCATAATTACTTATATAACACGATTCAAAGCGTTTACTATAACAATCGCTTGTCAGAGCCTGATGTTGTTGACATGGGCGTAGACAGGGAGGGGCCACGGGGGGCCGTGGCCCCCCTGGGAATTTAACCTACTCATTTTTCAACATACCATTCATGCCATGCCATTCAAGAGGGTGCCGAATCCTTGTTTTTTAACGATTTTAACGACTTTTGGGTAAAAATTGGGAGTGGCACCCACAAAATTTTCCACCTTCGGCGGCTTAGCCTCTCCCTACGAGCGCCACTGCGGCTTTATCTACAAGAAAAATCCTATCTACGCCCATGGTTGTTGATGTAGGTATGCCGCAGGGCTCGGTGTTGGGGCCTGTCCTTCTCATAAGCTATATTAATGATCTTCCGGTCAGCGATCCCTTCACCCGGATTGTGTTGTATGCTGATGATACAACCCTGGCTAATACAAGTAATAATTTACCCAACCTTGAACTCGATATGCGTGAGGCGCTCTCGAGGACCTTGCTGTGGTTTGATGCGAACCAATTAGGTCTAAATGGGAACAAGACTGAGAATGCCATATTTACCCAGCGACGGCTGGATGTGGATCGACCTGCTGTGAAGTTCTTGGAGATATATATGGATCCGAAATAGTTATGGGTTGAACACATTCAGTTTGTATCAAAAAACTCTAGAAGTCTCTTTCTTTTGAGAAGTTTGCAGGCGGTTGCCAATCAGGTAACGTGTATGAGTGCCTATTTTGGTCTTTTTCACTCCTACTTGTCGTGCGGGTAAGCACTGTGGTAAGCTTTTCAGTCTTCAGAGAAAGGCCATTCGAATAATAAAAGGTTTACCTTTTCGAGCAGATGTCAAGACCCTACTTCATAAGTCTAAAAATCATGACACTACCCTCAGTTTATATATTTAGATGTTTATGAGGGGCAGGATCTGTTTGACCGGCGTAGTGACATCCATGATTATAACACAAAACATGCCTCTCTTATAGCACCTGATTTTATACGACTAACAAGAAGTCGATACTCGGTTAACTTTTATGCCCCCCAACTATTTAACAAGTTACCTTTGCACCTAAAGAGCTTATCACCCTTGCAATTTAAAAATAATTATTATTAAATGAAAGTTGTTATCCAATCGATGAATTTTTAAAGGTAGACTTAAGCCGTTATTAGTGTGTTGATGTGGTATGTATTGGAGTGTTAGTATGGGTACTTATGATTTTGTTGTTTTTTATTTGTATTGCCTTTTTATTATTGTGTTACACTGTAGGTTTTTATCATTTTAATTGTTGCAACTTTTTTTTGTTTTTATTGTAAGCTTGTTTGACGTGTGTAAAATTTGTATTGATTAATAGCACGAATAATCTATCTAATTATCTATCAAGATTTTCAGAAGTATACTGTGTATTGGCTGTTAAAATGCTGAGTTCTTTAAATGCAACCCTACAATCTTCCCCAAAATCTGAGCCTCACAAAATCCTTATTGCCTTCCTTTATATCTCAACTATTATTCCGTAAGATATTATACTGTGACAAATAGAGTGATATCGGTATCTCCCGCGATTCACAACTAGATAGATGATTTAGGTATGTGGAAATACCATTTCAATCCAAGGTCGGGAGAAAGTCCCAAAAGCTTAATAGGTTCCAGATTTCCATAGTACCGATCCAGATCTTTGAGAGTAAAATTCAAGTTGTTGTTGTGTTTTATCTCCATTCATCAGTAACCTATCCACCGCCAGCCCCTCGCAAAACACATTCCATTGACAAACCTGAAATAGACACAGTTCTGTCATCGGCAAACGAGTATTAGCTAGCATTCGGGTCACACAAGCAGACCATTTATGTAGAGGCCCAATCTGGACGACCCTGTGGGACCTCAATGCCCATCACCCTTTACCGATAGCACACCCTCAAGCTGCACCACGTAGCCCGTTAATATTAAAATTATTAATATTAATTAAACCTAATCTAAATACTACACAAGCCAGCCCGAGAATAACTCTAGGTTTTTGAGATATTTCTTAATTTAAATCTGATCCGAGCAAGGTAAAAATATCTATAAACAACTCAAATATACTTTAATCTCCTTCCCACATTATCAAAGATCATTGAAAGATTGGTTAAAAAAAAGGCTTCTATCATTTCTCTCTAAATATAAAATACTTACTACCCCTCAATTTGGATTTTTAAGTAACAAATGCACAAATGATGCTATGTTTTCCCTCTTTAATTATGTATACTCCAACCATCACTCTACAGCAACCATTTACTGTGATTTCTTTAAAGCTTTCGATTGCGTAAATCATAATATCATAATTAACAAATTGCAGTACTATGGATTCTCGAATGGTTTAAGTCGTATCTTAATAACATAAGTCAGCTTGTGAGGGTTGATACGTCGATGTCTTCTTGCAGGCCAATAGATTATGGAGTACCCCAGGGTTCTGTCTTAGGCCCCATTTTGTGTCTGCTGTTTGTCAACGACATTGCTTGTCTGGACATTAGCGGTAAAGTCTGTCTCTTTGCGGACGATACTAGTTTCACTTGGAGCAACCCGGATATTAAAACAAATTCCCCCAAAAATGATCAATAGATTTTCAATGAACATCAGCAAATAAAAGAAATACTAAGGTACAGACAACTTGAACATAAAAAAGATAGGTATGAATCACCCCTAAAAGAAAATATAAACTTCCCCATATGATCAAAACTAAAGTCACATTAAAATAAAAATTCAGATTTGATAAAATGGAGTAGATAAGATAACACATGGGATGCAAAGCAAATGATGGACGATGCACACAAAAAGGTTAACATAGATAAAGCAATTAGATCGTTAATTTAGACAAAAACTGTAGCAATAATTACCTAGCTTTTGGCGGAGGGTAGCTAGAGAGTCGACGGTCTCGGTCTTATACGACGAACTCGGAAAGCCTCTAGAAATAAGGGAAAAGACCTTTAGCGTCACGGCGTCCGCGTGCTTCACAAGCAATAGAAAAATAATTAATTCCAGAGAAAATGCTTACCTAGTGCAATATTTAGATCCCGATTAATCGGTCGTGTCAAAACACAAATAGAAACCAACACAATATCCACAATGAAGGGTAGTATTAAATTACAATACTAAATGTTGAGTCACTATGACTGCACTAAAGCAAACCTAACACATCGATACGATACGATACGAGAACTAAGATAATAAACGACTTAGTTCTCGTTTATTATGGTAGTAAAACGACGGCAGCAGCCACAATTAACGTGCTGAAATTAAATTGTTCAAGAAATACTAGAAAATGTTCCCAAACGAAGTGATAAACTTTTAAAAATCTAAATCGACAGCAGCATTTATGGGAATGGCACATTCCTACTACCCAATGCTACCAATCGAATATTACAAGTTACAACCTGTCGCGTGGAAAGATAAATATGAGATTCCAAGCTAGGCAACGGTACCAAAAAGTTATGAAATATCGGCCGGAGATCGAAATAAAGCAAATCCGGAGGTCCCAAAAAGTTATGAAATATTCAAACCGAAAATAAAATATGAACTTGACAAATCTTATGAAGCCTAAAAGCAGGTTTTATTAACAGAATTCTTAAAAATATAAACCGGTTTGCTGGTCGTTCTACGGTAATGTAATATAAACTAAGCAAAGTTATACTAACAACATAATATCCCATTTTAGTGATTGGATCAAACCTAAGCGCCTGTGGTTCGCTTATCAACTAAAATAAATATAGTCACAAAGTGTTATAAAAGCTAATACAAATATATCGTTAACTTATATTTAGAATTAAGAAATGCGGCAATCTTAAGCTTATTGACCGCAAATCGAACCAATAAATTTAGAATTAATTAACTGAAGAATATTGTTCTCTTTTCAATAATTCTCACAGCAAAATACATAATTTTTTTCCAAATGCAGCATATAAAATTAAATTTAAAAATATTTTACACTGGTTAAATCGGATTGTTACTATCTTTATATATCAACCCCACGCTCAGAGTTAATTAAAAACTATATATTGTACAATGCAAAAAAAGGACAATTATCTACCATTTGAATTGACGTCAATAACATCTTTTCCCGCATTTCGCAGAGCTTTGAGATTATACATACTTACTGGAGAGAACCTTTTACGCAGTGAACGACTTTTTTAATTAATATTAAATTTTGAGCATCTTACACTCTGGTTTAATGATTTAATTTTTAATGTTTAATGTTTGGTGTTTAGTTTTTAGGATTTGATTAAATGTGTGTGTGTTAATTTTGGGTCGAATGACTAATTTTACAAAAATATATTCCCTTAAAAAAAACTCGCCATTTTCCTATTCTCGCCATTTTCCTATTCTCGCCAATTTCGATAGGGTTCGGAAGACAGTCAAAAAAATCTTGAAAATCGCACATTTGACGCAATAACTCGGAAACGAAAAACCGTATTGCGAAAAACAATTGTCAGTGGATTTCCCTCAAGTGTTGTCTAAAAACTCAAATTTTTACTTTGTAGTTAATGCAGACTTTAACGATAAGACGCGCGTGACGGCTCAGTTTCATTCTGTATCCTACAGAAGATTACGTAATGCTTTCTCGCTCCGCTGAGTGTTTCTTCTTCTTGAGCCGTCTTTACCCGAATGAGCGTTAAAGACCCGAGCGTGAGGCATGATGGTTCAGTTCATTCACTACTCAGGAAAAGTGCACTGAACGCTCCAGAAGAAGTTTTCACTTTAATAGTAAATTTTGAAAATTATTTTTTAACGTAATTGCCCAAAGCAGAAAATCAACTGTTTCTGCCCTTAGTTCGGTCAGTCAGTGTGATTTCCTTAAAAATAGTAATTTTCGAAAAAATTGATTGTTAGAGAAACAGCAGGCTATTAAATAAAAAAAAACATTTAAGGAAAAACGTTGATTGGATTCCTTCTAACTAAAATTTAGAAAAAATTACTCTACAACTCGGAAATTATCATGCTCTGAAGTTTCGGCCAGTACCGCGGAACCAGCCTGATGCATAAGAGGCAAGCAAAAAGGGAATCTTAAGAACTGAATTTTGTATGGAATCTTACCCACACAGAAATCTACTTAAAATCAACTAGCAAATCAAAATATCGTATAAAGTGACAGTAAATACAATGCAGTGATATTGATCTTACTATTGTTATAATTTATGAATGAAGTAGTTTTTCAATTAGCACGGCTTTATTTAGATAATGTCACTCAAGTCGCTAAAACCGGTATATATGGAGTACTATACATTGCGGTTGACAAGCTTCAGTTTATATGTGTCCTTGTTGAATAATTTATTGCAGACGCCATGTGAATGCACCAATTATTTATAATGAACAAGTGTAGCCATAATGAAATTACATAATAATAAAAGATACACGTCTGCGTGTACCAGATTCAAAATTTAACGAAATTTGTTGGACAGAAAGGTCTGAGAATTGATGAAGTCTTGTTTTAAATGACCCAAATGAAATAGTATAGAACTGATCCCAGAACTAGAAGAAGTATTTTAAGAAGTCGGTCTAAAAAGGCATCAGAAGACATCGCCAGTATGGCTTCTGCAAGCACAGATCAAAGGGCGATCTTCTGCTTACGTGAGCTATCTGGGGACGGGAACTACGGCGAATCTCGTGCAGTGGCTGTCGACTTATACAAAACATTTGATAGGGTGTGGCATGACGGATTCTTAAGCAAATTGACAGCATACGGATTACCACCAGCACTGCTTCTATGGCTTTCCAATTTCTTAAGGGATCGAAGCATTCGAGTTGATATTGATGGACATTTCTCGGAGGAATTTAAAATCAATGCCCGAGTTCGTCAAGGGTGCATATTATCTCCCACACTGTTTTTGCTCTATATCAACGATCTCTTAGACAGGACAAATAATTTTTTCTTCAAAGACAAATAATTTTTTCTTCAAACGTCAGTAAAGCCGTCATTACTCGACTGTGTACGCGGCAGTGAAGTTTCGTTTTTCCTCCGCCGGAGCTTTACTTTTCACTTTTCCGCCGGCGGAGGTAAAAGTGTTATCATAGCAACATAGATACAATACAAACAAACATCAAAATAAGCGTCAACAACTCGAGAGTTATTAAACTAAAATTTGTATTTATCACTCAATGTGTGACTGCATTTCTAAAAATCACTAATTTAGGAACAAATGGGTTATTATTTAATCGAAATTACTCAATAACTGCTTATCAATACGGAATTAAAATGCAATCGAAGACGCAATTTTAAAAATATAATTATTGTTGACAGTGTGCACTGACAGCTTTATGTTACATTACTATAGCAACAACCTGAGCCTATTCACCGACACCACACCGGTCTAAGCCGCCTTGCGAACCCACTTATCTTTAATAATAATTATTATTACTATTAAAAAGAGACTTTTTGCATTAATTTGTCTACATTTGAAGAAAAAACAGCATATTTTATTTGGAGGAAAAGTTACTTTTCATGGCTTGCTCTCTATTACCAGCCTCACTCCGTTCGGCTGTTTAACACGAGCGCGCCATGAAAAGTATTACTTTTCCTCCATATAAAATAATATACTATTATTTACAGCTTTGCAGACGATATCACTCTTATATCCTCACTCAACTCTCGGATTCCAATGATCGCTGCTAGTTCCCAACTCGGGCGAGAAAATCAGAATAATGCCATCAATGAGGACATGAACGCCATCGTAGAATGGAGTGAGGACAACAATGTCCAGTTTAACGCAGGAAAGACTCCAGTAGCTGTCTCTTCAAAAAAAGCAGACATCGCAGGACCTGACTTATCAATGACAAGACAAACATTGACTCTGGCCTGAGCTTGCTGGGCATCAACGTAGAAAATAACATGTCTTCGCGTAATCACGTCACCAAAATCGCCAAGGCAACAGCACAAAAGCTAGGAGCAAAAAAGTTGTATACACCTCATCAGCTCGTACTGCTCTATAAGGCTCAGATAAGACTATGTCTGGAATGCTGTTCCCATGTGTGGAGTTCGGCACCGAAACATTTGCTTAAGATATTAGATACCATACAGAGGAAGGCAGTCCGTCTTGTGGATGACCCAGAGTTGACTAAAGACCTTATTAGTCTTAAAAGTTGCGAACACCTAGGACATCGCTGTTGCGGGACTCCATCATCTGGAGGGCTGCCTCGCTCTGGAATGGACTTTCGAGTAACTTCTTTCTCGAAAACTACAACCTACTGCGCTTCAAGTCCAACGTCCACCGTTTTCTCCGCACATGCACCGCTCATTGAGTGGTATACGATTTTCCATTTATGTGTGTGCCGAAGATAAATAAAATAAATAAAAAGTAAGCTTCACATAACAAAGGTTATTTTTTATGCTTATTGGCCTTTACTATAGGTACTTGGTCAGATCGACCCTTACAGCCTTTTGGGGTTACGAAATTAATCGCGTCGTCGGAGGTTGGCTCCTATCCAAACTACCAATACAAAGGGGATTAGTCACACAGACAGCACAACACAGAGAAATCTTAACCACACAGAAATCTAAATATGCTCGCTCAAATGCCCCTCTTTCACAAAAAAAAAATGATTCCTCGAATCAAGAGGATGGTACTTAAAAGAACAATTCTCCACATTAACAGCTTAGAGTTTACAACTTATATTGTTATGGCTTAAATCCTTTATTACAATAATTTTAATGATTTCACTTTTAGGTTTCTGCAACGAACTGAATACGCATATTGTAGTTTTGACATTATTTTCTACCGATATTTCATATACATTTGCTCTAGTATCTTTACACTCGAATAAAATATGTTGTAGGGTACACAACTTCTCACACCCATACTCCGGGGTATCCCTGACAACATACTGAGGGGTTGAGCAGTGGATGGTGCGTAGTCTAAATGCATGACGTCTACTTAGGAATTCCGGCTCAAAGAACCTTGGGCTGCTAGGGAAACTATCAACCAGAGCAGAATATCTCTGCCATCTAGTACCCAATGGCTCCCGCCAGAAACTGTCCCAACTCAGATAATGGTATGCTTTTATAACGGGGATGTAATTATTTTTGCCGAGTAGTATAAGGTAAAATATCCTTAAGATTCTCCCTACATTGGCCAGTTGGTCTGCTTTCTCATTTCCCCTTTTACCTGCATGTCCGGGTATCCAATATATACTGATTTCAAATTCGTTTGCATTTGATTCTATTATGATATGTTTGGTTAAAAAGGATAAAGGATATATGATCTAGACCCTTAGTTGCTTTATTGTTTGAAAACATTTTTCTTGCACTAAGAGAATCACCAATATCCTTTTAGATGCCCAAGGTTGCCGCCTTGTGGATTGCCACCGTTTCTGCCGTTCAGATGTAGTATTGTTTGGTAATTATGAAGGAAAATTTTACCCAATATTCGGGTAGTAAACTCCAAATCCAGCTTCATTAGACTTTCTTTCTACACATGCAGTATATATGTGATAATACTGGTTTAGGTACCTATTCTTGATTTCAAGAAATGATTGCGGATTATTATATTATTTTTTTTTAAGGCTAATTGTCATCGTTTGGTATTCTCTGTTGTATTTATATGAAGATAGATCATCATGTTTTTGTACGTCTTCTTCATACTGTAAGATTTCAGGCAGTACCATTACGCAATGTAGTCGTTCTCTATTACGGAAGTTTCCCAGGAACATGCCCATCCATCTCAACATCATCGTATTTTCTATCACAGGGTTGCATATTAAAAATATGATTTTAATGATAATTTTGTTAGACATTGTCAAGGGAGAGTTTGGCACTTTCCGCCCATAGTAAATTTGTTGAAGTTCATACATCCTAGAATTGTTCTTAAAACCTGGAACTGGATCGAATTCAGTTTTTGGTTGTTTTTCTTCGTGGTTGGATTAATAAGTTGATATTCATAATTCAGGTGAGATCTAGCTATTCCCTTGTATATATGAGCAAGGTCTTTGGATCTGACCCCCACCATACTTTGGTTAATGATTTAATGACAGTGGTCCCTTTGATTGCTTCATTACGTATCTTCTCAATCTGTTGACTCCAGTTTAATGTATTGGTCAGAATGATACATATTCTTTTACCAATGGTATAATTTTATCATTGTACTGGTGATATTCTAAAGTTGAGATCCGTGAAAAAATCTGCCATTAAATTTAGAGATTCGTTCATTCTTTTTAACATATCACCATTATCCATTTCTTTCCATACCAAGACAAAATCATGAGCGTATTGTAGCAATTTAATCTCCCCGTTCGATATGTTATGTATTTTACTTGTGTAGATATTAAATAAAAGGAGGCTTAAGAGTGATCCCTGAGCTAGCCCTATTGATGTTGCCTGTTTTGTTTAAAGTAAATATTTCTCTGTTGGGTGGAGTTTGGAAAATTCAGTTTGCTATATCAATTGATAGTTTAGCCTCTATCAATTCATTATAGAATTTATATATGCCAACATGTTCGTATGCTGCCGATATATCTAAGAATACCACTAATGTCTTAATTTTTTTCCTGAAAGTTTTTTTGCATATTTATTCTTAAGTTAATTAGGTTTTCCAAGCATCCTTTCCCTCTTCTAAGCTCCATTTGATATCTCAGAAAATACCCTCCATTTTCTAGTTTCTATTCAACTCTATTTTTTATAATTGATTCTAATGTTTTGCTCATACAAGCATTTAGCGCTATAGCTCTATAGCTATTTAGGATTTCGGTATCTTTATCTTTTTTGTTACTTAGGTATATCAATGTTTTTTTCTATTGATAAGAGACTTTTCCACCATATAAGCACATATTAAACTGGTTTATTATTTCCTCCTTGGAGGTCCATATAGTCAAAGTTTACTAAATAAAATATCAGTTCCCGTACTCTCGAATCACGCAAAACCGGCTAGACCCCTCCCTCTCGTCCCGCTCGAGGAGCCAGCTACCGCTGATGCATACGCATACACACGGTACAAAGTACAAAGTTTACAGAATATGCATGTATCTGCGGCACACTTGTGATCTCAATGCATCAAAGTTCCGACAGTGAGTGCGGCTCATATTTATTCAGTATAGGTTAAATTCGGGATTCATACTTATATGATCTAAGTTATTCAATATCCCAATTGCAGTATTTTCATTAGGTAATTTATTTTTATTTTGATTAGAGACCTTAGAATATCTTTTAACTGTTTTCCCAATTTTTCCTAACGGGGGGGTTATAATTCAAATTAGCACAGAAATATTGGAAACTACTTATTTTTTTCATTCTAGTTATGCTGCTTTTATTGACTATTTCCTTAATTCCAGTAGATTTTGAGGCTATAGCTAGATCAGCTGAGCGCGAGAGAAGAAAATGTATATATCCAAATAATTGATAACTCTTCGATACGATATTAAGGTTGGCAAAGACGTGTTAAATTGTGTTACCTGGACTGTCTGTCCTTGGCAGTTAGCCTTATGAACCCGAAGTTTACTTTATTCCACACAAAACCCAAGGGAAGCTGCCGATTCTAATGTTATTTGCCAATTTTACCGATAAGGGATTTACCCATCTTCTTGAAAAGTCACTTGAGTGCAACTTGTTCCAAAAAAGGCAAGAAAACCACGCCCTCGAACTATCGCACAATTTCCTTGCTTCCAATAATCTACAAAGTCATGGAACGTGTAGTCAATCAGCAACTACTCAAGTACATTGAGACCAACAGATTAATTGGGCGATAACCAATATTGCTTTCGCAAAGAGAGATCGACAGGAGATATATTGGCCTATGTCACTCATATATGGAGTAGGGCAATTGAAAACTACGGAGAGTCTCGAGCGATTGCGTTGGATATTTCGAAGGCATTCGACAGAGTTTGGCATGACGGATGACGGATTGCTTGACAAACTACCGTCCTTCGGACTTTTTTTTTTTTCGTGAGGTTTAGGAGAAACTCGTATCTGAGAGTACTACAGCCTGTTGTAAGTTGTTGGGTGGCTGTAGTTATGTCCGACTCCGGATGAACCGACGGACTAAAACTCCCTAATTCCTCGTGGGCATCACTGTACCTCCTTGGTTTTATTTCGGCGGGAAATATAACTTCAAGAAGGCAGCTCGACTTTTCTTCTCGTGTCTTACTGATCACTCTATCATCACATTAGTTTTTTTTCTCTTTTTCTTTAATTTTCACCATTGCAGACATCATTTTTCCTATCGCTTTCCAGCAACTTGCATTTGTTAGCATGAGTTCTATTATGTTATCCTTGGTGAGTCTGTGTCCTATATCTATCTCGGTCTGTAGCCTAACTCTTTCAAACCTATTGCACTCTATCAGCATGTGTTCTGGTGTATCAGCTTCTGCATCTCCATACATGCAGTAGGGTGATTCTCTCTTTTTAAATATGTGTAAGTATGCTGCAAAACAGCCATGCCCTGATAGGAACTGGGTAATGGGGTAAGTTACATCGCCATGTTTGCGGTTTATCCATGGTCCGACCTCTATAATAATCGACTTCGTCCAGTTAGCTTCCACACTTTCTAAATTCCATCTTCTTTGCCACTTGTCCATCGTGTTTTTTCGTTCTTGGTCTTTTATAAATTTGATGTTTTCTTCTCCTATGGGTTGGTTTCGTTGTTCTTGGATTCTGGCTCTTTCTTCAATTAGTAGGTCTATCGGAATTAGTCCACTGATAACCGTAGCCGCCGTTGCTGATATTGTATGATATCCAGTACAACATCTGATAGCAGCTCTTCTTTGACAAGAGGAGAGTTTTTTAATATTTCTTTTAGTTTTGAGAGCATCTTTCCAGACTGGTGCAGCATATAAAAGCACTGATTGTAATGCCATGGCCATTACTCTTCTTTTTGAGGTTGTTGGTCCCCCGATGTTTGGCAGAATCATCTGTAGGATTCTATTCACCTTGTTTGATTTTTCTATAATATAGTTCACGTGTGCTGAGAAGTTGAGGTTATAATCGAGAATTACTCCTAGGTATATTGTGGATTTTTCTGGTAGTATTTCGTTCTCACCGAATTGATATTTTATTGTGCGACGATTTTTATAGCTCCATCCAAAAACCACTGCTGTCGTTTTTTCTGGTGCAACTTCCAGCTTGTTTGCTTCCATCCATTGTTGCACATTATGTAGGGCGGTGTTTCCAAGCAGCATATTTTCCTGAATGGAGCTACCTATTATAAGAATCACTAAATCGTCAGCGTAGCACAGAAGAATAACGTTTCCATCGTTAGATATTTTTATTTCCATGATGTCATCGTATAGTACGTCCCATAAAGTCGGTCCAAGGACCGAACCCTGTGGGATCCCCCCCGTCACAACCTTTTTTGTTTTTCTGCCCACTAGTCCAGTCCTACGACTTTATTATATCTATTAGATAGCTTGGGATTCCTCGTCGAATAAGCTTTTTTACGATTAAATACCAGTTAGCGGTGTTGAAAGCGTTTTAAAGTCAACGCAGATAATACTGTTAATCTTGGTTTTATTTGATTTGAGTGTATTTATGATTTTCTGAACAGCATCGCACGTAGATCCCTCTTAAGTCTAACGTTAATTATAGTTTCCAAAGTTTTCCCAAGTACATCTAGAAGGCAAATTGGTCTAAATTTCTTGGCTTCGTCCGTATTTTTTGTTGGCTTTTCTACTAGAATTAATTTTGATATTTTCCATTCGTACGGAAAGAGTTCCCTATTTAAACATTCCGTAAATAGCTCTGCGAAAAATATAATATTTCTGGATATAAGCCATTTGGCATTTTCGGGTTTCATAGTGTCAGGTCCTGGAGCCTTGTTCGCCTTAATACGAGACAAAGCATATTTTACTTCCTCTGCAGTTACAACGGGAATAGTTTTTTGACCCGAAGTCTCATGATATGGTAGAGCATCCTGCATGTCTGTTATAAACAGTTCTACGAAAACACGCACTTTCTCGCTTAGGTTTAGCATTATTTTAGGTCCCGTCGCTCTTAGTTGGCTTCTTACTATTTGGTAGGCTTGCCCGTATATGTCATCTTGTAATGTATCAATCAGGTCTTTCCATTTTTGTTTTTTGGCTTTACGTATTTCTTTGCTTAGGACATTTCTCGCGTTTTTGTAGATTTTTTGAAGAGCTTCTCTTCGTATGTGGGATCAAGTTTCTCTTTGACAAGTCATTCTTTTAGCTTTCACGTCCTTGATTTGTGTATCTATTGAATCATTCCACCAATATGGTAATTTGTAGTTTTTGTCCACCCGGAGACTGCGGCACGACATATCATACATTTCCTGGAGCATTAGTATGTTGTTTTCCCTTCAGCCTTCCCTAAGAAACCAGATACGTTTTGTTCGAAATCTGGTATGTTTAGTTGTTTTATATATCGTGGTTTGTCAAAGAATCTCATGTTTTTTAGAGAAATTTTTACTAATATGAACTGGTGGTCGCTTAGAGTTTCCTCTCCGTGTAGGACTTGCCAACTGATGGTTCCCCATTGGAGGATATCTTCTGAGACAAAGGTGACATCGATGAAGGATTGGCCGTTTTGGCTTATCAGTGTTGGGTGCTTACCATCATTTAGAGGTACTAGCCCCATTGCGCTCATGCCATCGAGCAATCTTTTTCCCCTGCCGTCAAGGACGTTTCCACCCCAAATTGGGTTTTTTGAATTGAAATCACCAGTTATGATCGCAGGTAGTTTCCGTGTGTAGGTCTTTTGATATAGGCTAGTTCATCCAGGGCATTTTCAAAATCAGCAATTAGGCAGTTCGGGGAGATGTACGCCGAGTATACACAGACAGAGCCTAGTTCTATGCATACGAAGTTTTTATTCTTCTGAAATGTGTAAACAGGGACATTTTTGGAGCAGTTTATTATAGCAGCATTCTTTTCATTTGGTTCAGAGATGTATGTTAGACTGTTGTTTGATTCAGCTTTTTTTTTATTTGGTTCTTGTAGGCAGCACAGATGACATTTGTGTTCTGAGGCAAGGGCTTTTGCTATATCTTCCGAGACAGTTTTCCTTTGAACGTTTCCTTGCAGTAGTCTTAGTACTGTGATATGTTATCAGTCCTTCGGACTGCTAGCATCTCTCTGCAGCTGGCTTATCAGTTTCCTTTAGACCCGATCTTTGCACGTTTCAGTTAATGGACACATTCACCATAAACGCGGGCGTGCTTCAGGTCACAATACTTTCACCAACTCTGTTCCTGCTGCTCCTGCTGACCGAAACCAATAATCATGGTTACAGTTTTGCAGATAACAGTACCCTTGTTTCCCATTTTAGATCGGAAAAACCTTTACCATCAGCGACTGAGACATATCACCGCAGACAGGAGCAAATTACAGCAATTAATCAAAATCTGGAGAGGGTTCGAACTTGGGACGGCAGAAATTTGGTCCAGTTCAATGCAGCAAAAACCCAGGCCGCCGCGTTTACCACGAAAGCCAATACGGCGAGCCCTCTGTCTATGGCAGGATCGACCATTCTTATCCTGTTCTGGCATGACCACGTTGCTAACATCTCAAAATCAGTCTCGTAGAAGCTTGGTGCGCTATTTCACAATAAAAAACTGTATACATAGCAGTAGCTGCTTCTACTCTACAAAGCGCAAATAAGACTGTGCTTAGAATATTACTCACACATCTGGGGTGCCGCACCGAAGCATACCCTAAGGCTGCTGGATTTCATTCAGAACCAACGTTGTACAACTGGAAACACCTAGAACATCGCCTTACAAGGACTCCTTTGTCTGGCGCACTGCATCGATGTGGAACTCACTCCCAGGAGTCCCAGGTCATTTTTTGTTTCCCCCAAACTACAGCTATTCAAGAACCGTGTCAATGAATATCTTCGCACACACACCGCTCGTCAAGCACCATGGGATCTCCTTTTAGTATGTGTGTCATTGCCATAAAAAACACACGGTTTCCATCTAAGACTTCTATCGGAATATTGTATGAAACACGTGACTTAACCTCATTAATATACTTGTGAGGTCACACAACTCGTTCTGCAAATTACACATGTGTATCTTAATGAGGCTCTTAACTCACTTGTATGGCAAATACAAAATATTGCTAATTCATCAGCTTATATGGATTATTGATCATACTGTAAACCTCTCTGAGTTTTAGTATAAATGAAGCAAATGTCTGGAGTTTCTCCCATAGTCAAATATCTAGAACTTCGAGTGAGCCTTGTTTCTGTTTCACAAAGGCCAGATTAAGGATCTCAAAGGCTCAGAAGGCACTTGAAAAATAGAAAAATCATCAAATCTCGATTTTTGTATGTAAATCAAAGTGATCCAAAACGAACATTTGTAATCATTTGACATACATGTATAGCACACGACTAGGCTCACCAGATATAAATTTTGAAAAAGGGGTAATTTCAAAGTTTCGGTTTTTGCCGAACAAAAAATGTGATAACAACCTAACTGCGCCCAAATATAATCCAAAGTTTTATTGAACCGATTACTGAGTGATTTTTTTTTATATATTAAATTTTAGGTACGTTTTTTAAGTTTAAGTTTGTGCTCATGCCAATAATTTTTTTTTACAAAGACACAGAAGCGGAGTGCTAAATGACTCGTGCCGAACGCGATAGACCGGTGCCTGTTAAAATTTAATTTTTGTGTACAAATACGCCGCCGTCTTGAAATGGAGTACTTTTGGTACCGCTTCTGGATTTTTAAAATAAGGGTGTTTTTAAAATCCCATATTGTATTCCAAAAAGGGGTACGTCTGGCAAGCTTACACACGACATTTCATCCAGCGGCACAATTATGATTTAATAAGTTAATATAGCGAAATAACATGAAACAAATTAGAATCTGCTTTGGTCACTTAACATATATCAATTCTTATTCTAAATTTCAAAACAACGCTGCATTAGTAATGCTTTCTTCTTCGTAAACACATACGACACTGATTGCGTTAATAAGATCTTTCATTTCACCATCAGAAGTCACAACGCAATATTACCTAGGCGCATACCTTACATAATTCAAATTATGACCAATTATTTGGGTTTCTAAAACACTATTCTGATTCTGAAAGCATCCGGAATGGTGTTATGTGATGTATCGTCAAAATTCGTAAACATTTCTTTATATCCTGCACGACGCAGACACCGTAATAAGGCAACGTCTAAGTGAAAGTAAAAAGTATCGTGACGCACCGGGTCATACAAGATCTTGCCAAAAAGCGATCCAATTTACATGCCCCAGTACCTGAGAATTGCAATCGTGATAACCTCATCTGCAATTATTGCGGTTTCAAGACGGCCTTTTAGCTTATGTAATGTTAATTTTCCGGAATCAAGAGCGACGACAAGTAACAAGACGTACTTTGAGTGCTTCCTTAGTACAAGAGAGAATTAACATAGCACAATTGGTAGTACATATAGCTTAAGTAGTTCAATTAGGTATTGCGAAATCGGTGTAGTTACTTCTTACTGAACAGGGCAGCTAAAATGATGGTGAACAATATTTTTTCATCCACTTATACGCTTGGAATTTTATTACTAAACGTAGTATGTTGTATATGATTTATAAAGGGGGATTTAGTTACATCACTCATCACGGTTATCAAGCGACAGTTCTAATAAAATAAAAGCACTTCAAGAGAGCGTTGAAAGGAAAAATAATATAATTTACGCCGTTATAAAAATAATAGTAATAATAATAATAATAATAATAATAATAATAATAATAATAATAATA
>MU194301.1:579-19646 GCA_016904865.1 Pissodes strobi | reverse complement strand
ACTCTTCGTCGATATGTTCTTCAGGTCCAATGACAAGTAACACTGATAATGGCTTAGGCCGAAAGCGCTCTGTTATGCTTTTATAGGAAGTCCTTTAGGTTAAATTTTGCATGGAATACAAAGTGTTTCATTTGGTATCTAATGAAAACGCAGATCAGGAGGCAGAGCTTTATTTGAACAGGTCAGTTAATCTTTACCTTCTTGTATTTTGAAATTATTTGTTCTCCTTATTTTGTCATAGATATCCCGTAAGAAGACAACCCCAAAAAAGAATATTTCAAAAAATAGGATCCAATCTTTGCCAATATGGATCTTTTAGCAAACCTCGACCCCGAGTCTACAAGAAAGAGAACGAGGGATCTGAGGTCAACGTTTTAGCCCTTGTTCAAGCAACTCCTGGAACCTCGTGTAGAAAAATAGACAAAGAGGTGGGATTACCCAAAACAAGAGTGCAAAGAATTAAAAAAAAAACACAAATTCAAACCTCAAATACAATGTTGTTCATCATCTGCACCCTAGTGATGCTGAGTGTAGATTGGAGTTCTGCAATTGGCTTATAAAAAATATGACAGCAGAAGATATTAATTTCGAAAAAAGGATTATTTGGTCAGGAGAGGCACATTTTACAAGTTCGGGAATTTTCAATAGTCATAACTCGCGGTTTTGGAGTGGAAAATAACCACGTTATTTTTCCTAGGGAACGTCAGGGCAGGTTTGGATTTAATGTTTCCTGCTTTATTCTCAACAGAAAAATAGTGTACCGAATTTATGAAGAGAATCTAAACTCCAATAGATATTTACATATCCTAGAAGAAAATACAATGAGAATTTTGGATGAGATTCCGCTGGATCAACTAAATGGTATATTCTTCCAGCAAGATGGGGCTCCAGCCCACAATGGTGGAATAATTCAAAACTGGCTTAACGAACATTTCCCCAGAGTATGGATAGGAACAAACGGGCCTGTTCGATGGCCACCACGATCGCCGGATCTCTCAGTTTTAGATTTTTTATGGTGCTATCTAGTAAATAAAATGTATGCAAGGCGATACGAAAACATACAACAATTGAGATTGGCCACGGAAAACGCTTTTGCTGAATTACAAAGGCAATCATTTATATTAGAAAATGCATTAAAAAGAATTTATAAACTTTGCCAAACATGTAGGAGATATAATGGTAAGCAATTTGAACAATATTTGTGATTTGTTTTTCATTATTTATTCAATAAATTTGTTAAGCCAGTGTCAGCTTTTTTTTTGTAATGTAATGTTATCATGGCTTCCCACGACCGCCTACTATACAAAAAAAAAATAATAAAAAATGAGTTTTGTCACGTTAATTATGAAAATAAATAGGGACTATATTATGCTTTTTAAAAGCTCTTGGTAAGGGGAAGAATATGAAAAAATAATATATAGGGTGTCCCGAAAACCGCATCCTTCTATCTTTACTCCATATGGGTGAAACCCCATAAAACCTACAAAAATGTGTCCCAAATTAGAGGCGTATCATTGGGATCTCGGAAACTATGAGATACGAAGTCGATTAAATTAGGGCAAAGTTGCGCAATTTGATGCCAATCCAAATGCCGCCTTGGAAGTTTGAAAATTCCGAATACTCTCGAAGGTATTCGAAAAAAACCGAATATCCGCGATATCGTTTTTATTTTTCTGACTCTATTTGAAGTGATATGACAATATAAATTCCATATTTTCATTGCTACGTTTTCTTCTCTATAAGATGGCATCGCTAGATTTTTAATCCGACGTTTCGTTTCGTCGCAACCATCATCAGCTTTGTTTTTTAAATAGTCGAAAAATTTTATTATTACCTTAATCAACTCTAATTTTAATTTAAAATTTAATGACATAATACACTTGACATATATCCGACGTATCAAGCCGAAAATCTATCATCAGTGCTAGTTGCTGATGGTGGCGATGGAACGAAACATTGGATCAAAAATCAGATGACGCCATCTTGTAGAGAAGAAAAAATTACTATGAAAAAGTCAAATTTATTTTGTTAATTAAATTGAAAGCTTTGTATTTCGTGTAAAATCTTTAATAGTAATACAATGCAGAGCGCTTTCGGCCTTAGGCCATCATCAGTGCTTCTTTGTCAGGAACCAGCACAGTCGAGTCAAGCAATCAAATTCTTGGACACCACATAGATTAAACATTGAAATTAAAATCAAATTAAAATTACATCACAAATCACATAGAAAGAGGGGCTGTGATAACCCATTATTCAAATTTTTAAGGAGTCTGAGAGGCTACATCTTTAGCGACTAGATCATCTCTTAGGGCATATGAAGATGATTTGGAAATACCACGCATGAGAATTTGGCGAACTCTTAGATCGCATGGGTACAAGCGATTTCAAATTCACGTGAGTCAAACTTTAAGACCTGGTGATTCTGGAAGGCGTCTAGAATTTTGTCATTGGACGCAAAATAAATTAGAAGATGGTTATTTTTTGAATAAAATAATTTGGACGAACGAGTGCACTCTTTCCACGTCCGCAATATTTAACCGACACAATGAACATTATTGGTCTGTGAATAGTCCGCGACAAAATCAATAAGTGAGACCTCAAGGAAGGGAATCGTTTTGTGTATGGGTGGGAATGTGGCGTAACAAAATCATTGGCCCATTTTTCTTGGATTACCTTACATCTCAAAAATATATAGATTTGATAGAGCAAGAAATAATGGATGCCTTATCGAACGAACCATTATTAAGAAATCTATGGTGGCAACAAGATGGTGCTTCTCCCCATAATGGAAGAGGAGTGACAGAGATTCTCAATCTTTTATTTCCTGGTAAATGGATTGGGAATCAAGGGGTTGTGCGCTGGCCAACAAGAAGCCCGGACTTAAACCCATTAGATTACTATATCTAAGGTTTTTTTTTTGCAAAATCGATTATATCGGAATTTGCCCGAAAATATCGAAGAACTGCGTTATAATTTAGTGAGAGAAATAAGAGCAAGAACCATTCAACGCGCAATTTACAAAATTAATCGATTAACCCAAAAATGTATTGAATCAAACGGGTTTCGATTTGAATACTTGTTGTAATGTTTATACTTTTGCTACCTTCATGTGTTTGTTAAATATTTAGTAATGTATTTGAATTCCTTTTTTTTATAAAAATTTGTAAAATTTTTTTAGTTTCTAAATTTTTTAGTTTTTAATGAAAATATATTCTCGAAGCTTTCGCTGAAACAGCAAATATTTTTTCTACTTTTTTTTAAATAAATTCATTATAAAATCAAATTTCAAATTCTGAGTGTTGGCAATTAATTGCCAGAATACAAATTTTAACAAAATATTTTTTTTGATTTTACTTAAAAAAGTAGACCAAAATAAATTCGATATTTTCATAATTTTTCCTCCTTTTCAATATGACGTCATCAAGCTTTTGATCGGACGTTTCGTTCCATCGCCGTCGGATAAATGTCAAGTATGTTATGTCATTGAATTTAGAATTAAAATTAACGTTTAATTAAGCATAAAATAGATTTTTTTGCCTATTAAAAAAAAAACAAAGTTGATGATGGTTGCGAAGGAACGAAACGCTGGATTAAAAATCCAGTAGCGCCATCTTGTAAAGCAGAAAAAATAACAATGAGAATGTGGAATTTATTTTGTCATATCACTTCAAATAATCAGAAAAAAATTAAAACGAAATCGCGGATATTCCGTTTTTTTTCGAATATCTTCGAGAGTATTCGGAATATTCAAACAGCAGGCGGCATTTTGATTGGCATCAAATTGCGCAACTTTGCCCTAATTTAACCGACTTGGTATCTCTTATAGTTTCCGAGATCCCAATGATACGCTTCGAATTTGAAACACCCTGTACATGTAGTATTATGCCTTGTTTTCTTTTTCAATAATCTGACTGATCACTAATATTTAAATCTTGGATCAGACAGTCCTTTAGATGATTATTGTTTTCATATACATACCCGAATTCGCGGGAGAAAATTACATGAGATGGCTATTGCAGTTTTTTTTATAAAAATACAGGGAAAGTAAAAAAATCGCCTTGTTTAGTCCTCGTTGGATAACCCTGTACAGGGTGGCTCGAATTCGTGTCTATGTATGGGGAACTCGAAAACCGTAAGAGATACAGTGTCAGTCAAATTAAGACAAAATTGCGCATTTAAATGCTTAACAATATGCCGTTTAGAAAGTTTTTAAGTTCCGAGTATTTACGGAGATATCCGGAAAGAACTGAAATTTTCAAAAATCGTTTAATTTTTTCCTGGGCTTATTTAAAAACGAATTTCAAATCTAATTGCACATTTGCATTGCCACTTTTTCCGCTCTATTTAATGATAATATCCAGTTTGAAATCCGACGTTTCGTCTTCAAGGGATCATCATCAACTTTCTTTTTTTAAATACGAGCTTTTGGCGTTATTAATACGAGTATGTGTTTATTTATTTTTTAATTTTTTTATTTTTATTATTTTTATTTCATATACAGTAAAACTTGGTTATAACGTACCAGCCGGGAACTTAAAAATAGGTCCGTTATATCAAAAGTTCGTTACAAAAGAATTAGAAACACAAATACGCTTTTATTAATCCTTGATAATAATACATAGGTACTACATATAGCAAAAACTAAAACGAAATAACAACATAATATTTATTTTGTTTTAAAACGAAGACACATAAGTCTTAAAATATATTATATTGTGTGTAAGTAGTATAGATATAGAAAAACAAAAAAAAAACTAAGAAACTACTTTGTAGTGCTTCGGTCTCGACGAGACTAGTCTCGGTCTCGTCTCGTCTCGAAATTCGAGACCGATACCGAGACGAGACTAGGAATTATAACTCGAGACCGAGACCGAGACTTCAAGGCTCGAGACCGAGAGTCTCGTCACGTCAGTCTCGATAGTCTCGGGTCTCGAGTGTTGAAATAAAAATAATATATAAGTAGAATAGTACGAAAATAATGGTTTGTTTTTTTTTTAATTATAGGTAACATACAAAAAAAATATTTAAGTACACGAAAATCAAAGAAATCTAGGAAAGTATGTAGGTATCTAAAGTACAATTTACTAGTTGCCTACCTATATTTATGAGTAACAGAAAAAAAATATTTTCAAAACAGGTCTTATATAGTTTACAATAATTTCGAATTCACCCACCCGCCGGAGATTTACCTCAATACTACAGACTAGCCAGAGGAGCGTTACTATGCAGTTTCCTTTATTTTAATATGTTTTTAGTTTATTTTTTCTTATAAAAAAGTAGTTTACTTACATAGGTAGGTATGTTTTTAAGTAAACTTAATCCTTTCAAACAGAATCCTTCACGTGCAGCCAATAGCCAATAATCTTTCTACACTCTGCCAGGTTTATTTACAATCGTTTATATTTTTTGCTCAGGAACGCGCCTCATGAAAGGGTTCTTAGGTTTACTTTCAAAAATATAAAATATTATGTCGAGTAGACTATTCTGACTAAAGTGACTACTCTACTCTCTGATATATGTTTTACTTGCTAACTTCTCTACCAATTATGTTACCTCTATAAAGATTTTTTTGTCATACGCTCCCAAAAATAGCTATTTTACGGACTCATTTGAGTCCGTAAAATGCTTCTTTTTAGGCCTAGTCCCTAAAAGTCGTCATGGCAACTTTTACGGACTATTCCAAAATCCCTGAATATGTCTAAATGTCAAAAATTTCAAATGACATGACAAAATTGTCAAATAGTTGCTACGATATCAAATTCTAAGCTAACTTTGTCGTACATTATGATTTCAAAAATTATGGTAAATTTGCAAATTTAGGCGTTCTGAAGAATTGCAAAAAGCGTATAAATAAAAATTAAATTTTGGGAGCGTATGACAAAAAATAGTGTTTGTCACACGTACCTAAATGAAGTTTTTCAGGACTCATCTGCTATTCCGGACTCGGCTAATGCCTCGTCCGGAAACAGCAATGATTCGTCCTGAAAAACTCCATTTTAGGTACTTGTAACAAAAATAACTATTGTGTGACTTTGTTGTTTAATTTAATTTTGCTTAAAAAATCCATACTTTCTGAGGTTATTAAAATTATTTATTTGATATTTCCTTCCTTCCTATCAATTTTGACCAATCACTGGCAAGGATTTGTATATTTCATATTTAATTTTCAAGTGGAAAAATTGCACGACAGCTCTTGTCCAGTAATTTTTCCGGAAAAATGTTTGATAGGTACTGTCAAAATAAAAAAATGTTGAATTTGTACCTAGTTATCAGCTATGACTTTAGCAAAACAATTCCCCGTAGCAACCTAACAACGCTTGCATTTTAAATAATTATTTAGCAAAAAAGTAATTTGGTGCAACATGGAGCATTTTGGGTATGTTCCAAACGAAGAAATCAATCAAGAAGTAAAAAATAGTGTACCCAGTAATACAGTAAGGACACACAACAGCATTTGGAAGCAATTTATGAGTTTTTCCTCTGAAAAAAAGTACCTACGTAATTGATAAAAATACAAGAGTATCAACTTTGAATTTAATTCTCAAAAACTGGGCTTGAAATATGCGCAAAGTCAATGGTGAGGAGTATAAAGAACATTGCGTTAAAATAATGTGGAACATCGTCGCCAAAAAGCTATAGGAAACTTTTTGTGGATTACAACACTGTATTTGATCCGTTTCACGATATTGAATTTAAAACATCTCGTGACGCTCGAAATGCAAAAAGAACTCTTCAGAAACAAAAAGATAAAAGAAGGACAAGTTCGACTTCACTAAAACTCGATGAATCCCACAAAATGGTATATTTATGGGACGAAAATACACCCAGTGGGCTACAACGCAAGTTTTACCTTATAGCATCAATAGAGCTGGCGTGGTGAGGTGGAGAAGCCTTAAATTGTATGATGCACTACTTCAAACCAGAGACAGACAATGATGGAATTAAAAGAGGTATGTTTTTCTACTAATTTTTTCGTTTTTGCGGTTTGTTTTTTTTTTAATTAGGTAAAAATATGGAAAAAATTATATTTTGACAACGAAGTAATGAAATGTTTTTCTCTTGTTGCAGGAAAAATAGAATACAACCCAGTTTTGAGTAAAATCGCTCAAGGAGGTGCAAAAAAATGTCCGACAGCAAATGGTTAGTTCCAAACACTAAGCGCCCTGAATTTTACCCGGTACGCTTGTATTACATGCTTATATCAAAACGTTCAACAAACATCAAGACAGATAGGCTGTTTTTGACACCAAACCCAATATGGAACACTCCATAGACCTTAGGATGGTTTAAAAATGCCTCTGTGGGAAGAAACGAGCTGTCAAAATGAACAAAAGAAGCTGCGGATAGAACTGGTTTAAACACAAAAGATAAAAAAATTACAAACCACTCACTAAGAGCGACAGCTGTCAGCAACCTAGCAAAAGCAGGGATCGAAGAGCAACAGCTGATAAAAATAACAGGACACAATCGAGCTAGTTCCATAAAACCCTATTTACAAATGGGTAGTAACCATCACTCAACAATTATAAATGCTTTAAGAAATGGAAGCAAGGCGCCTGAAGCATCTTCTTCTCAGGGGCAATTAAACCAAAACACTTGTACTGCTGCAACATCCTCCGAAGATGATGTGCATTTATCTGAAGTATCAAGCATTATAAAAAATAATAACAATATATCAAACAACACTCCCGTAGTATACAATAACTGTAAATTTTACGTAAATTGTAACTTTAGTAATAGTACCCTGTAAAATGCTTTGTTCGTTGCTTTGATTGATTAAATTATCATATTACTAGTAAATAGGCTTTTTTTGTTCAGCCAGGAAATAATCTTGCCAAATATCATTCGTGCATCTAATTTTTCCTATGAAAAAATTCAACTCGTTGACATGTAATTTGTTTGAAACAAAACACTCGCGTATTTTTTTTCGGAAAAATCGGATGCACTTATAATATTACCCCCTGAAAAAACCCAAAAAATCTAATTACTATTCATTAACGTGGTAATAACCCAAAATAGGTCGAATTTATAATACCGACTCTTGGGAAGGTTTTATAAAATAAATATTTTTTTTTTCAAGTGCACGAGACTCTCGGCGAGACCGAGACCAAGACCGAGACTACAAAATGTCTAATCTCGGCGAGACCGAGACGAGACTCGAATACTCGAGACTTTGCGAGACCGAGACCGAGACCTCAATAGTCTCGTCTCGTCTCGGCGAGACCGAAGCACTACTACTTTGTAAAAAAGTCCGTTATTCGAGTTTGTTTTTGGCGATTTACAAGAATAATTTGCTGTAAGTACGTCTCTATTTCCAAAGATGGGCTTAAAACACGATCTTCTGTACTGCTCCTGCTCTCTAAAAATCGTTTTACATTTTTTATCCCTGTTATGGCATCATCAATAGTTGGAGATGTTTCTTCTGGTGGTTCTTCCTTATCTTCTTCATCTTCATCACTTCCTAGCTGTACAGTTTGACCAATCTGCGTAATTATTTCCTCTTCTGTAGTCATATTTGTTGTCGCAAGATCATGATCTACATCAACGAAAGCGGCTACCATAGTGGGATTTAATTTTTCCAAATTAAAATTGTTTTTGGTTAACCAAACACTTAATGGCAAGGTCTCCTCATCTATCTCAGATTGTATGATAAGCCACTGGTTGAGGGGTAAGTTATCTTCCTCATCGAACTCATAAAGAGAAGGTCAAGCGTGTTTAAAACAATTCTTAATGGTTGTCTAAGTAACTTGTTGCCATGCTTTTGAAACCATTTCAATAGCATCCAGCAAATTTATTGTTACTGGTGTGCTATTTTCAATACACTTAAGATTACTGATCATAATATGTCGTCGATAATGAACTTTCAAACTATGAATAACGCCTTGATCCATTGGTTGCAGAACTGATGTAATATTTGGTGAGAAAAATTCAAGTTTAATATTTTTTAGGTTCAAAAGATGTGGATGAGCAGGACAATTGTCAACAAGCAATAATATGTGCCTGTTTTTTCTTATCAGTTGTTTGTCCCATAATCTTAATTCACGTTCGAAAATATCAGTGGTCATCCACGCACGCTTGTTTGCTGCATAATTAACTGGCAATTTGTTAACGTTTTTAAAACACCTGGGTTTGTTGAACTTGCCAATAACTAAAAGTTTACGTTTTTCAGTTCCAGTCATGTTTGCGCACACAAGAACCGTTATTCTTTCCTTAGAAAGCTTTCCCCCAACACATTTTTCACCTATGAAGTTCATGGTGCGATCTGGAGCAAGTCTATACAATAGACCAAGTTCATCACCATTAAAAACGTTATTTTCATCATAGTTCTTAAGAAGTGGAACTAATGTTGATTTGACCCAATCCATCGCAGTTTCCATATTCACACTTGCAGCTTCTCCATGAATTTTATTGGAAGTTATATTGTGCCGCTTTTTGAATCTATGTAACCAACCCGAATCACAAGAAAATCCAGGAACATGAAATAATTTTGCAAACTCTTCGGCTTTTGCCTGGAGAATAGGCCCACTTATTGTAGTATTCATGCTTCTTTGATACGTAAACCACTGAAGTAATGCTTCATCAATGTTTTGTTGGACGGGTTTGTGAAGCCTTTTTCTTTGTTTCGAAACTCCACGAGATTGCAAAATTTTATTTTTGTTTTTTAGTATTGTGCACACTGTTGTCTTTTTCCCCCACCCAAACCCATAGATTTGCAGATGTCGACTTGTTTAACACCGCTTTCTATTTCTTGAATTATAGACATTTTTTCGTCTATTGTTAAAGCCCTTCGAACCATTTTAGTGGAACAAACTTGGGTTGATTCTTCCATACTTAAAACACAACTCGTCTCACTAATGCATGAACGCTACTACCTATACGCCTTTAGCAAGAAAACTAAATAAAAAATTGGGAAAATATCATTTTCAGAAATAGGCGGCATTTATCAAAGAATTAGAACGATAATCGAGCAATTTTACATTAAAAAAAAACTCCCAACTAATAAAAGGTCGCCGGCTTTGTTTGTTGCACCTCAAGCAAAAATTGTGGCCGACTGATTTCTCCGAATTTATGCAGATAAAATAAATATAAGTTTTTATAGTCTAATCTCTTTTACCGGCGCGCCGCGTTCTCTAGAGTCGAGATAAAAAAAAATTGTAATTGATAAAAAGTACGTTATATATGCTATTTTCCGATGTTGGGACTCGAAAATTCGGTACTTTTTATCAGAAGTACGTAATAACAAAGTACGTTATAAAAACTATGTTTCTATTGAATGCTTCATAAGAACTGCCGGGCCTTTTTACATGGTACGTTATAACCGTAGGTTCGTAATAAGCGTGTACGTTATAAGTGAGTTTTACTGTATTTTGCTTTGGCGTGATTTTAAATAATTTAAGGCAGGTACTTTTCTATAAAAATATTTTATTTGTTTTTTGCATTAAGTGGAAAATTGGAGCCCGTATTAAAAATTAAAAATAGTAAAATTATTTTTATAGAATATAAAAATTTCAAAAGTACCTACCTTAAATTATTTAAAATTACGCTAAAGCAAAATATATAATTAAAAAAATAATAATAAAAATAAAAAAAAATAAAAAGAAATAAAAAAATAAAGGAAAAAATAAAAACATATAGTCATATTAATAACGCCAATACCATCTGAAAAACGATAAAAAAAATTAAAGTTCGTATTTAAAAAAAGGAAGTTGATGACGATCCCTTGAAGACGAAACGTCGGATTTCAAACTGGATACCATCATTAGATAGAGCGGAAAAAGTAGCAATGCAAAAGTGCAATTCAATTTGAAATCCGTTTTTAAATAAGTCCAGGAAAAAAATAAAACGAATTTTCAAAATTTCGGTTTTTTCCGGATATCTCCGGAAATACTAGGAATTTTAAAACTTTCTAAACGACATATTGCTAGACACCTAAATGCGCAATTTTGCCTTAATTTGACCGACACTGTATCTCTTACGGTTTTCGAGTTCCCCATACATAGACACGAATTCGAGCCACCCTGTACATTTTGCTGGAAAATATAATATGCGCTTCTATGTTATTGGCTCGTTTTAATTAATTCCAGAAGACGCATTTTTAATAAATAAAAATTATTATATTTGGCATATGGGCACGAAAACAAATTAAATTAGTTCCAAAATATATTTCAAGCAGATGTTTGCTGCAATTCAAGCCATCAGTACCCACCATTTTAATGGAAAATTTTCATTTTACTAATTATATCGTATAGTACCTTTGTAAGTATTTATACTGCTACACTTTTGCCATTATCTAATAGCCAAAAAACATAAAAATTTATTTGATTTTTGTAAATTATTATATACTTCCTGTAACAAGCTCTAGAGCTGGCTGTAAATAAACCATTCTGTTAATCAAAAATGACACTAGGTATGTGTACCTTAGGAATGTTTACTAAATATGGGCCTCAAACTTAAACAGGGTGGGCAATTTGCTCTCATCCTCATTTATTTACACGAATGTAATGCAGTGCTCCTATCCTCATATGCTCACAAAACAAAGATCAATGTAACATTTTCATTATCATTATCGAACATTGAGCCTCTTGAAATATATTTTGAAATATTTTAAATAATTCTGTCCTGTGCTCTTTTTGATATTGCCAGGCACAATATATAGCTATTCCAACCCCTGCATGTATTTGATTACGGCAAGCTAAAAATACCACCGCAACATAATTTTAGGCATGCAAATAGATAACGGACTACCTACTTAATTTGATAAAAATAAACCACTAACTATAACTAATCTTAAAATAACAAACTAAATACCAACCAATATACTACTAAAATAACAGACCAGTTAGTAACTTTGATAATGGATAGCTCTGATATCTGTTGGATGGGAAAGGAAATGGGATATTCAAAATTCTCTTTATACACACTTCTGCAATCAATAGCATGACAGGTATGGAACTGTAAACTGGTTTCGTCACTCAAAAATAAATAAAAAGATAATTAATGAAAAAATATATATCGCAGCACACGTGAAAAAACAAGCTTTTAAACATAAAAAATGCGTATTGACCGTACTATATTAAATCACACGTTTCTTTAAATGTTATATAATACACAATTGCTCAAATAGCCTTACGAAAACATACAGATATCTTATGGTTTCGGCCAAAATTAGAACTTTTAGAACGACATAAGGCAACACATTAATTGCTAACGTAAAAATTAGTCCACCAATTTATAGGATATTGATTTAATGAGGGAACTCTTCACAGGAAAAATTGGTTGAAAATACATTTACTATAAACTGTTACTGTACTCACTTGTAAAACTGGCCGTTTAAGACAAAGTAATAATGCCATTTTATGACAATTTGTGAAAACTCGAAGAGTCTAAAATGCATCTCAAAAATAACGCATATCATATGCATTACTCGATCAATAATAATTATTCATATAACAGCTATTATATTAGCCTTTTGAACGATTTTGAGCGTTTTTAGATGACTAATATATCTAAAAAAGTGATTTAATTAGCAGTGTCTAAATTAAAAAAAATTGTACATATAAATTTTTCGATAAAAAAAGTAATCATTCCACACCAAATACGGTTCTCACCGGCTGTTGAGGAGGTTCATAGGTTTCCTGACAAAGAGAAGGAAGAGTACGCATAATTTCTGACGGTGTCAGCACTCGGATCTGTTGATCCGACGCAGAAGGTGAACTACTTTGCTGGGCTACAGAATGGGATCGGGGTAATGGGGGAACGTGATCAGTGCAAGGATTCGGATGGTAATTGGGATTAACTGTAACGTTCGGAGCAGGGCCAACACGGTCTCCGGGACCGGCGAAATGGCCGTGTACCGTAAACTGTTGGTGCGTCGGTGGGGACCGAGGAGGAGGAGGAGGAGAGGACGACGAATTGTGAGAGGAAAGAGACACCGAGCAAGTGGAAGCGTGGGTTAGTGGTTGGGCAGACGATCTCTGTGTGGTGCACACCTCGGTAGTTAGCGCAGTGCTCTGCTGCGCCTGCGTTACGAGCGAAGGTCCTGGTGAGGGTTGTCGGGTCACCAAAGCTGGTACGGTAGGGGTTGGCTTTGCGGGAGCGACGGGACTTGTAGTGGTGGTTGGTTCCTTGTTGGTCTGTGACTAAATGGGGAACGTGACAGCACATAAATATATACAGAGTGGTTAAAAACACAATAATTTTGCAGTATATACTATCATAGAATGGTTTTCAAGTTAGACCTAGCTATGACATCACTTATAACAACACCGTTGTTTCAAGAAGGGTGATTCTAATGAGTATTAAACTTTTAATATTTGTGAAACGCGTTTAAACATCTTGCAGAGCAAATATATCTTTACATATACCTATACATACCTATATGAATATTATACAAATTCCTCAACTTGAAATTAAAATAAATTTTATCAATATAGCAAAACTTTCAATACTAAATACAGACAACATAACAACATTACATTTAAAATATCAATATTAAAAACGACCATATCAAAAATGAACTAAATAAACACTCGAACTTACTACACAAACCGATTTTTAGGCAAATTTCAAAGTTCAATATCTTCACCAAGAAAAAAGTTTTTTTAACGCGGCTTGCGCATTTTAAAAACTAGGTTAAGATTAAGATTAAGGTGCATGCGGTAAGTTTTTCATAGGACTACAGGATTATGATATACGAGGAGGAGGTGATCAATAAAGTGATGCAAAAAATGAAAAAGTTTGCGTGCGTGACATTTCGGAAAAAAATTTTTGGTCCTTGCAATATGGTTCTTTATTAAGGTAACATCAATATCGCTAGACGTTTTTGTCAGTTTATGGATTTAGGCCCTTTAGCTTTGGATACACTAATAAATATCAAATTAGGGTAACAAGATTTTTAAATCCTATAACTTGACATTGGATTGACAGATCTTGATGAATTCTGCAGATTTGAAATCCTTATTTCATGTAGATTTTCTATGGTTCCCGCATTTTATTTGACTGTTGAAATTTCCACATTATACCGGGTTAATAATAGAGAAAAACGAAGGGCACACCAAATTGTTTAAAATACCCTACATTTTTGTTTAATATTGACCCGGTATAATGTGAAAATTTCAACCCTCAAATAAAATGCTGGAACCATAGAAAATCTACATAAAATAAGGATTCCAAATCTGCAAAAATCATCAAGATCCGTCAGTCCAATGTCAAGTTATAGGATTTTAAAAATCTTGTTACTCTAATTTGATGTTTAATAGTGTATTCAAGGCTAAATGATCTAAATCCAAAAACTGACAAAAACGTCTAGTATTAGTAACCTTACTAACAAACCATATTGTAACGACCAAAAAAATTTTTTGCAGAAATGTCACAGACACAAACTTTTTGATTTTTTTGCGGGACTTTATTGATCACCCCGTACATCATAACCCTATGGTCCTATGTGAAATTTACGTCATGCAGCTTAATCAGAAATAAACTAGCTTTTGAAATCCGCAAACCGCGTTCAAAAACCTTTTTTCTTGGTGAAGATATTGAACTTTGAAATTTGCCTAAAAATCGGGCCCTCAGATCATTTCCATCTCTCATATCATTTCCATCTCTTAGTAACACCTCTTAGAAACAATCTGGATTTCTTTTTACCACCAGCATAACCAGTGAAAGAAAATGCAAAGAAGGAACTGTCATTATGTAGAGTTCTTCAAACTCTTCTCTACATGAACCAATTTGTGGTCTAATCCTAATCCTTCTTTGGGTAACAAATATTCTTTGAGCCACCTTAGAGAATTCCCACGAAGATAGTCCAGGGAAATAATGTTAAACCTAGGAATGATCGCATATGCGCTACTGAGCACTACCGATCAATGTGATCTTCCCAACTTAGGCAATAATCCAATGTAAACATTCCATCATAAATGGCTCTCAAAAACGTTTGACACTGAAGGCAAAAGCGAGAGAGGATGATGATTGTCACTATTTTGTCTGTTGCCCTTTTTAAATACAGGAATCAGTTTTTTGGAAATTGACCATGACATGTGAGCAAGGGGAACACATATACACATGTTTGATATTTGAGTTTCCCATTTCAAGTCTGAAGTGATGATTATACCTAGATCTTTTTGTTATGTGACTTGTTTTATTGGTGTCAGTTGGAAAAGATAATTATGTTTAGGGTTAGATTGGCCAATATGCAGAACCGTACATTTGGAGTCATTTAGTGGCATCTTCCAATTTTGTGTCCATGTTTTAATTTTATTTAAGTCATTCTGCAGATCCATATGTTGATGAAGAAGGTTACAGTATATGTTACCGTCGTCAGCAAAGTATGCATTTTTTGTCCTGAGCCCCTGATAAAAATCACTTAGGTAAGTGATGAAAAGCAGACAGACCCCTGCGGAACGCCACTGTGTACTGGATACTGTTTCGACAACGCAACACCCACTCTCACCTAAATTGCACGATCAGAAAGAAAGCCTGTCCCTACCGTCTGCAAGAGATTTCCTCTAATGCCACATCTTGTATGCGATGCACTCAGTAGGAATCTTGTCAAAGGCCTTTTCAAAATCCAAATAAATGACATCAACTGGCACATGGTTGTCATCTGCTATAGTCCATTCATTTAGTCTAGTCAACAAGTTGGTAAAAGTTGATCTTCCGGGCAGAATACCAGGCTGTTGAGTGGGAATAACATGTCTTTCTAAAAGAAGCTCTTTTGCAATGATACTTCCCCTTCATTCGCAAAGAGTGCTCGTTAGACTTATTGGCTTGTAATTTTCTGCCAGTTCCTTTCTTATAAAAAGGTATAGTCATACCTTTTCCATGTTGCCGGAAAATCATTGGTTGTCATTGTTGGGGAAACACCCCAACACTATCGTTTTCCACCGTATAGTTTGGTGATAACACCCTGGATGTATGTAGTATGAATCAACCGCAATTAAACTCAAAATAGATTTATTTCACCCCGGGTACAACCCAATTTGTGCATTTAAATTAGCATAATATGCTAATTTAAATTATGTCAGTTCTTCAATACCCCTTAGTCCAAGCCTGGATGGTCGATTCCAGCCTATACAGCTAAATGTCATTGTGCCATTTTATTTGGGTTCATTTCAAGCGTTTTCGATTTAATATAAATTCGTGTCTCCGTCAGTAAACAGCAGTGAGTAAAAGAAAGAAAGAATATGTTTTCCCCCTCTCAGATAAAACTGACGCGTAACTTTTCCGCCTTATTGTCCTTCCCGAGATCGTAAAAAAATCATATTTCAGTGCTCTGCTAACATTCCACGTTGCTAGATCGATTCCGTCACCGCGCTCTAGCAAGTGCACCCTCTGGCCAAAGGTCAAATTCCTTTTGGGCCAATTTCTCTTCTTGTATGCACAGATATTTGTAGAATATCTAGTGTACCTCAGTTATCTTTGTTCAAGATTGGACAAAGATCTCATTTGGGCTTTTTTAAGCAATTCCTCGAAGCCAGAAAAATAGCGCCCCCTTTGGAAAATTGAACATAAGATGGCGGATTGACATTCCTGGTCAAATAATTTCTGCAAGCAAGCAAGGTGAAAGCGGGATGTTATGGTTTCAGCAATAGAAAAGAAAGTTAAAGTTGGAAAGTAACGAAGAAAAATCTCTCCCTTTTGAAGGCACAGGTAAAGCAGTCAACGTTCAAAGGTACGATGTGTGAACGTTGCTAAGTTAATTTAATTGAAGACAGAAAACTCTGTTTAATTTAAATCACAAAAAGTAGATATTCACTTTATAAATATTCTGTTTTGTAATATTAGTAGTATGGTTGAATGAACGAATGCCTCGAATTAGTCTAAGAATTGTATATATATTTCTATTTTTCATATCAAATGCAATTTACACCTGCATTATTAAATTAAATCAAACCGAATACATGTGTCAGTTTATCCTATAGATATAACCTCACCACCCTATGGTACTACAGTTTATTAAAAGTGGTTAATTAACAATTGAGATACCACTCTCTCCTTTATGGTTGTAAGCAATAGAAAATCAATTGTTTATCCCGACCAGTCATGCTCTCTGCAAGTGGCTCCTTCAGTGTTTGCACACAATTTTTGAGAAAAACAGGGAAAATTCCATCAGAAACAGGTCTGGAATTTGGTTTAAGTGCCTTTATAACGTTTTCAAATTTTTCTGGTGTAAAATGAATATTATTTAATTCTTTTTCAACACATGAATCCCAAGGAAGGGTTGTTCTGACATCACTGGCACCCAGTCTTGTATAGACACTCTGAAATTTCTGTGCATAACATTCAGCAATTGTTTGTGTTTCATCATCAACAATATTAAAGGTTGAATGTTTTGAATTTAAACTAGAACATATGTATAGAATTGTTTGATTCTGTTCATTGTTTCTACGCGCTCTTACTATACATGTTTTGGTTATGTTGTTTCTTCACTTTTTTGTGTTTCGGTATTTGTCCCAGAGAACCATTTTCTTTTAAATTTCCTTGAAAACTTTATTTGTGAGCCATGGTTATTTGGTATAGGTTTGTTCCAACCGACTTGAAAACCGTACGAGGGACCGTCATTTCTAGTTGACAATTTCACTTTTGAAGGCGATAAATATCCTGTCATGTTGACAAACGAATTATACAACTGGAAATTACCGTCCCATGTACGGTTTTCATAGTCAGTTGGAACAGAGCTTATATGTCTATTATTGTTATGTCATCAGGTTAGGTATTTGATTTAACTGATCTTGCAGAGTCTCGTTGACAGCCTTGTAATCAGCTTTCCAATATTGTCGTTTTAAAATTTTACAGGTTGGTTTTGCAATTATCTGTAGTTGTGGTTTTGCTGTTACTACAATGTGTTCCCTTTTTTCCCAAAGGTGCATATTGTCGGACATCAAAGATCAATCGCTTTTCACTCACCATAAGTAGGTCTAATAGTGAGATTTGATTGTTTTGTATTCTAGTTGGGAAAGTGACTAGCTGATGACCTCTATGTGTTTTGTAGCTTTCCAGGAACCCAAGACTGCGCTGATTGTTTGAGGTGATCTCCAGTGTAGCCAAATTAATCTCCGGATAGTTAAAATCTCTAATGGTATAAACTGGTTCTTTTAGTGGCATAGCTTTTGCAGTTAGTTTTATTAGTTCCATGTTTTTACTCGTGTGTTGTTTTTTGTTTGGCTAGTGTTATTTCAAGCCATATGGATTCAACAGGCTCTGTTGTGTAAAACTGCAATGTCGTTTTTTATAAATACACAGATACCCCCATCTCGATCCTTGCGGAACAACGCGAAGGTATGTGAATAAGATTGTCTGGCATTTGATCAGTAAGCCATATTTCAGTTATTAAAATAATTGATGCATTGTTGATGATCTATCTTGTTTGCCATCGAACATAAATTGCACTACCGAAAGGAAACCAGAGACCTTCTGTTCAGTTTTTTTGTGTTGGTTTCTTGTGGTCCTTGTGAAGAAATTATTTTAGGTATATTGTTAAAATATTTAATTTTTAGGTTTACCTCCCCTTTGCCTTTACGTTCTTCCAATTCTTTAAGTGAAGCTAGTGGTGTTTGGTCAGATTTAATGTAGACACCATCTTCATTAAGTTTATTCATGTTTCTTAAAATAGCCCGGGCTACATTTGGTGTTGAAAGAATTACCCTAATAGGTCTAATTTTATCTTGTGAAGGTGCACCAAGACGGTGAACTTTGATTCCACTTGCTTGTACATTTTCGTTTACTTTTCTGATTTTTTGAATTGCTTTCTTAAGATCAGCATCTGGTTCATTCTGTGCTGTACTTTCTGCAACCCGGAAAATCAGAACATTGATTACTCGCCTTTCACGTTCTGCCATTTTACAGAGTGTCGGTTCAATCGATGCATTTTCCCCTAATGCGGTGTAAGTAGGTACTTTTGAGCACTCACTTCTGTGGTAAGTTTCTCCATTTGTGTTTTTAGGTCTGCAGTGATAGCAACCACCTGGGCATAAGAAGGTGCACTTTTATTAAAGGCTTCCTTCACTTCTCGAGCTTCCATTTCTAGGCTATCAATTCTCTTGCTGACACTTGGAATATCTTTCACAGTG
>JAEQML010066785.1:0-19649 GCA_016904865.1 Pissodes strobi | reverse complement strand
GTATATACACAATGTGTAATTGAGAAAGGCGAGATTTAACCTATGGTTATTCTTCCACCTAACCTCTCCCACACACAGTGTGTAGGTCTTAATAATTGTAGGTCTATTTATCATCACAGAGGTTAACTAAGTAAATAAATTTTTACAAAATTCAGTCTTATACTAAGTAACCATAGGTTACTGTTGGGACAATAGAAGTTCTCGATACCTATATCGAATTGAATTTATGCTTCGACATTGCTTTATAGCTATAGGTAGAGAGTTATAAATTTTTACAGCCATATATGTAAAACAGCGTTGAAATGAAGCAGTTTGATATTGCGGCATTGTTAAAAGATCAAGATTTCTAATAGTTCTGCTGTGTATAACACTTCGAAACAGTAGTTTTTCTTTAAGATATATAGGAACAGATGATTTCAATAACTTCATTATAAACACAACATAGTGTAGTTGGACAGTATTTGAAATTTTTAACCATTTAAGTTCTTTGATTTTTAGCGAGACATGGTCATACTTTCTCAACTTATATACAAATCGACAACAGACATTCTGCACATACTGAAGCCGGTTTTTGTTATTAAATCTAAACATGGATAATAAACGATATTACAGTAATTAAATGATGACAAGATTAATGATTCACACAATTTTTTTCTTAACTTAAAATTTAGTATATAACGATTCGCATATAACATTTTCATTTTAGCATAGCTCTTTTGTAGAAGCAACTTCACATGTTCCCTGTATCTCAGATTTACATCCATAATAAGCCCCAGGCTCTTAATCGTATTTGCAAAAAGTAAATTTTCATTTGTAATCTTTAATTTAATATTGCTTTCCAAGTGGTTTCGACGATTTTCCTGACAAAACAACAGAACCTGGGTCTTATCTGGATTGATCATCAAATTATGTTCCGTTGAGTAGAGCAATATACCAGATAAATCCGCATTTACATTGTTCATAGCAGCAGTAGGATCCGAGGGATCAAAAAGGTGGAGCAGCTGCACATCATCAGCGTACGTTTGTACATGCGAGTACAAGACCTCTTCAAATATGTCACTTGTATAAATCAAAAATAACAATGGCCCCAAGATGGATCCCTGGGGAACACCTGATATTATTCTGCCAGCATCAGAATAGCCATTATTTACACTAACTCTCTGCCGCCTACCCGTCAGATAGTTACGAAAGAAAAATAGTGGGATATCATCAAATCCAATATAGTGCAATTTTGCACAAAGAAGATCCTGATCGAGCACATCAAAAGCCTTGGAGTAATCAAGTGAGACTGAAATGACCGCCATTTTTTTGTCAAGGGCTCTAATTATTTCATCATTTAGATTTAGCATGGCCGTTGATGTGCTGTGACCCTCTCGAAAACCCGACTGATGCACAGGCAAAAGTTTTAAGATACAAAGACACTTGGGAGTGAACAATCCTCTCCAGAACCTTAGACAAGACCGGCAACAAGCTGATGGGACGTAGTTCAGCAATAATTGTAGTAGGGTTATTTACCTTTGGAACTGGGCATATGATGGATTCCTTCCAACACTCCGGAAAGTAACCACACTCAAGACAACTATTTAGGATGTTTGTCAGATGAAGCAAAACAACTGGCAAACTAAGTTTAAACATATTTAGTGTAATCTCATCACTTCCGGCAGCATTTGATTTTAAACTATATACATATTTGTAGATAGACTCAGGGGTCTCCATGCCGAAACCAAAAAGCAGATTAGGTCTAATTTTATTATTTTTGTAAAAATTTGATCTGTTTACACAGTTGTTAGTTTTCCGAAAGACGCGCAAAAAGTGGTTGTTTATTTCATCAGCATTTTGGAGTGCCTCTGGCAAGACCGAAGCACTCTTATTAGGACTTGAATAAACTTGAAAATTCCTTAGCCCCCTCCATAGTGACCCAGAATCCCTCTGTCCATCCAAAAACTCCAAATATCCCAATTTTTCACGACGCACAGAATAAAGTGTAAGATTTCGCAACATTTTATAGTTGTCAAGGTTTTCTGGAGATTTATTTCGCTTATACCTTGCACAAGCCTTATCTCTTTCCCTCATAAGTGCCCTCAGTGCTGGCGTAAGCCAGGGAGCAGGAGATTTAGTGACTCTAGACGTTTTAATAGGGGCATGCTCCCTAAACAAAGATGTTAAATGGGTGCTAAGAAAATTAACCTTCCCCTCAATATCAGCCATATAAAATATATCATTCCAGGGTATATTTACTAAGTCATTGTAAAAAGCATCTTCATCAAAACTTTTAAAATCTCTATAGGTCACAAATTTTTGAGAGCATGTTTTCGACTGAATTCCTATTTTGCAAAATGTTAGTTTATGGTCACTTATATTACGTGCATCAAGGATACCTGCAGAAACTATTGAGCTCTCCTTACTTACAAAAATAGGATCCAGTAGAGAGGAGCTTTCCCCACTAACCCTAGTTGGTTCATCTATAATTTGAGTAAAACCAAGAAAATCAAAGACATCAGACAAAGGATTAGGCAGGTTATAGGGCATCATATTTACATTTAAATCACCTAAGACTATAACATGTTCATACTGAGTAAGAATTTCAGGAAGAATTTGATCTATAACATTAACACAATTTAGTACATTCTTTTTAGTACGATATACTACACCTAAGGCGCAGGTTATTTTAGAATTTATTTTAATTTTTACCCAAATATTTTCAAACCCGTCAACCTTTGGTATTTGCAGTTGTAGCTCCTCGCTTTGAAACCCACTCTTGACATATACACCAACTCCACCTCCCCGTCCCTCAGAACGGTCACTCCTGAAAAAATTAAAGCCCTCAATTCGCACCCTATCAGATGTTACCATGGGAGTCAACCATGTCTCGCTAACAGCCACAACATCAAAGTTTTTTGCTATTACCATATCAGTAAAATCATCGAAGCCAGTAAACACAGATCTTAAATTCAGATGAGCCACACTAAAAACAAAAGTGTTGTCTCTAGCAGTAGGTAGAGTCATATTATAATTTTTAACAATAATTGATTATATATATATATTTAATATGTACCAGAAGTACAAGTACATCAGTGTCATTGGAGTCCACTATATGCATGTCATATAATACATACAATTTTTAGCAGAGAGTATAATGCAACAAAATCCTAGTATCAGCTTCTTCGTGACTATAGAGGATACTAATTTGTTGTCAATTGGTTCGCAATTTGTTTTGTTATCAAAAATATTGGTAAATCCCCCACTATAGTTGCGAACTTGAAATTCGTTTTATGAGAGTGCTCGTTCAGAAAGTTTGGATGTAAAAAGGTAACTTATTATTAGATTAAATCGGTACATAATCAAACCTAATTAAATATTTTTTTATTAGATTGTATGAAAGCAAAGCTTGTACACGTAGAAGAAATTAAATAGGTTGCAAAAAAAATGCTGGAAGGCAATATTGAAGTCATTGTGTCTATTCCTGAAGAAGATACAGACACTGAAGATAAATAGATTTTGTTATTATAAAGATTTTTTACATTTTCAGTTTTTCTATTCTGAATAAAAGCTAGTCCTTTTGTAATAGCAGTTGCATTAAGTATATGATTTTTTTTTCTACTTCTTTATTACCTAGCAGCGTATAGGAAAAATAAATTTCAGTATAGTCGAAAATGTCTTCATTGACTTTATTCAATTAATAATAGCTATTATTATTATAAGTATTCTAACCCGTAATGGTGTAAAAGCACTTATTGTATTGTACAATAGGCGCGAGAGAGGAAGCTATGAAGATAAGTGAGATACGAGAGTACTCAGGAAGCGCGAGATCGGACGGTCGTGGCTAGAAGACATTTAATTCTATTTTTCCATTACCATTTGAGAAAAAAATTATTCTTGCACCTATATATTCTAGATACTTAAGGCAAACTTTTTGCAAGATTAAAAATTTTTGATTTGAGCCTTTATTTCGGAGAGAATGCGAGGTGAATACAAAAATGAGTATATTTCAATCAGATCTTGCCCAGGTTCGAAGGGAGATATTTCAATTTTTTTATTTATTTTGCCGTAAGGGCCAATGTAATCTGCATATTTCAAGCAATGATAAAAAACATAATTCGTACAAAAATGTAGATGAATTTTATATGAAAACATTCATAATTTAATATCCTACACGTTCATATAATAATCTCGATTTTTAGGTATACTGCCCTTTTGCCCGTTATGATTTTTTATTACCCTCGGATTTTGAATTAATATAATAAAGCCTTCATTCATTCTGTGAAAATTTCAGCTTGTAACCCCGAGGTGCCCACAAAAACCATTTATAGAAGGCTTTTACTGCGTTGGGCACTCTACTAATCCTGAGGCATTGTTATTGTTTATTTGTTTAGGAATTGATTTAAGCCCATTTACATCTGTGGGAGGAAAAAAGAATGATTCAGATTTAGACTGATAATGAAAAAAATATTGATGATAATTGTTGGAATTAATATGGCTGGAGATATTTTTTGCTGAAGAACAATAAAATTCATTTAATTCATTTGATGTTAGCTCAGAAACAACAGTACCTATTACTTTGGCTACTTTTTTCCCTGAGTTCATTCACCACCTTCCAAGATTCCCTCTGAACATTATCAGAATTATTTATTCTATTAAGATAAAAAAATTGTTTAGCCATTCTAATAATTTTTCTATATATACTTCTATTCTATTGTAAAAAGACATAAAGAAATTATTATTCATGCTAAACGTTCTTATATAATGTAGTGAACACATGTTTTTAGCCGATACTCGAATAGCCTTGGTAATCCACGGTTTTTTCTCTTTTTTTTTCTTAATATTTTTAAAGGAAACGCTTTGTTAAAAAGTCCACACATAACCTCATGAAAAACTTTCAATGGGACAGGGCAAGTCAGAATAGATTGCCAATCTTCAGAGCCACATAATTGCGAGAACCTATCATAATTTCTTTTGCTATTTATCCTACCGTACTGCTTAGTTCTCCCCTTTCACATCCTATTAATTGCAAAAATACATAATACGGCTTCATGGTCCGAGATAACACTATTTATTACATCACACTTAACTTGCTCCTGATTAAAATGTGAACATACATAATCAATGATGGTTTGAGAATGTGCTGTTATACGTTTAGGTTTATCAACATGAACCTTTAAGCCATAAGAATTATTTAAATTAGAAAGCATTTTCGTATTATTATCAAAAGGATCCAGGTAGTCTATATTAAAATCGCCACAAAGTATGATATTGGAATTTAAGGGGAGATCAGATAAAGCAGTTTCTATCTTAACTAGAAAATCCGCAACATTGGTGGATCGAGCATGATAAATACACAAAATATAAATATCAACATTAGAACTAAACACAGCACACATCTCAAAAATAACTTCCTCTTTTTGATTCACAAAAGCAATTATAGCTTTAAATTTATACTGATAATAAAAGTCTTCATGAATCATAATACACGAACCTCCCCAACCTTCTTTTCTATTAAATATATCCAACATTACATAATTAGGCAGGATTAAATCTTCTTGTGGCTTCAACCAATGTTCACAGATTAACACCATTTTGGGGTAATTAAAACTATCTAACAAAATACATAATTCATCAAACTTATTTCTAATAGATTGTAAATTTAATAAAACTACGGAAAAACAGGTATTGTCATGGTCAATTCTAAAAAACTTTAATTATTTGTTGACAGCGATTGAGTATTATTAATAATTTGCACAGGATTTTCTAGTAAGTCAATTAATGTACTGGTATTTTGCTGTTGATTGAAACCTTCACTCTCAGATAATTGGGAAGTAGCTTGTGGTTGGCTATCACCCTCTGGTCGGGATAAACAAGTGATTTTATTATTGTTTAATACCATAAAGAAGGGTGTGGTATCTTAATTAACCACTTTTAATGAACTGTATTGCTATAGAGTAATTTACTTTAATAATGCAGGTCTAAATTGCATTTGAATATTATAGATATAAATAAACAGCATTTTCTATGTTAAATAGAAGTTATATATGTACAATTCTTAGAATAATTGCAGGCATCCGTTTATTCAAGTATAAAACTAATATTACAAAAGGTTTCTTAAAATTAGAAATATCTACTAAAAAGTCTTGATTGTTTGATTTAAAAATGAGTTTTTTATCTTTCTTATTTTAATACTTTTCGTTCTCCAACTTAGCAACTTTCACACAGCGTACCTTTCACCTTGACTGCTTTACCTGTCTTCAACGGGGAGAGATTTTACTTAGTTATTTTTCAAACTTAATTTTTGTGTTTGCGGAAACCATAAATCCAGCTTTCACCTTGTTTACAGAAATTCGACCAGGCATGTCAATCCGCCATCTTATGTTCAATTTTCCAAAGGGGATGCTATCGTTCTGACTTCGAAGAATTACTTAAAAAAAGCCCAAAAGGGGGTCTTTGTCCAACCTTGGACAAAGATAACTGAGGTGCACTAAATATTCTCTAATATTTGTGCATACAAGAAGAGAAATTGGCCCAAAAACGAATTTGACCTTTTGGCGCGAAGAGGCACTTGCTGGAGCGTGATGACAAGACCGATCCAGCAACGTGGAGTGTTAGGAGAGCACTAACTGATTAATTTCTATTTTCTTTCATCGAGCGGGTCGCCTAGCGGCAAAACCACATAATAAAAGTGGGCGGTGACACATACCGAATTCATTTGAGATTAATAGGGTAGAAACAGTTTTCTTTCCTTATTTGACAGACTATTGTTCATAATGCTGATTGAGACAAAAATACATTAAATTGAAAACGATTACAAACGTTTTCCTTTACAAGTGAAGAGTTGCTGAATTGTAATATATTATACTGACAGTATGGGTGTACAGGCTCGAATTAAGGGATCGTCCGTCCAGGTTTGGCCTAAGGGGTTTTGAAGAACTGGCATATTATACTAATTTAAATGCACAAATTGGGTTGTACCAGGGGTGAAATAAATCTATTTGTGGATCAATCATGACTCATTCATGCTACATTGATTTTTCATTTAGGTTTAGTTTTTGTGAAATAAGTTCTGAAATGTACTCCCACTTGCTTTGTTTTTTTGCTCTAATTCCACAATATAAGAAGGAAATTTTCCCCTCCGAAAACTGATTAATCCTATCTATAAATGAACAAAACCTACCATAATATCTATCAATTTTCTCCGTAACGTTACATTTCTTTATATTTGGGTGAGATAAAAATAATAACTTGGTATGAGTACAGAATTTAATTTTCTGCCAAATTGCCCTAACTTTAGGTAAACAATTTTGTTCAAAATCATGTTCACCTGCCAGTACAATTACACAATTATCTTTGAAAAAAGACTCAACAAACGTGTCAATGCCCATTATTACATCCATATAACTTGCATTGGGTTTAACTAAGCATTGAACATGGTAGTCCTTGTGTAGTTTATCCCTTAGCAAGCGATTGAGTCCTCCTCCAGCTTCATCACACAAAATTAAGATTTTCTTTCTATGGTCCTGTACAATGTTTTCAGCATTGATAACATTGTTTTCTGGTACTTGATCAGTGATATTGAAAAATGGTGACCCAAAATCAATATCTAATGGAGCTTCTGTTTGGATAGATACACTTTGACATATTGCTTCAGGATGGGCACCGGATAGCTTATGAACTTATCCTTACCATCATCCTCAGACTTTTAATTTCGTCATAACATGAATGATTTTCCGCCTCGAGTGTCTTGATAGAGCCAATCATATTGCGACTTATAGAATTTAGTTCCTCCAGTTCTTTTTCAAGTTGGTTAACTCTATCCAAATGAGCAGAGTTTGGTTATTAGCTGTAAGTGCCTGAATCTCTATTCCTAGTTTAACCACCTCATTTCGCTTTTCACTTAATGTCTCTGAAAACCTTCCTTCCTGCTCCATGGCTAATTCCTCAAAGTCCTGAATCTTTCGGCGCTGCTTCGTAAAATGGGATTGACTGCTGGATAGTTCATGGTTCAATCTATCAACCTCTTCTCTAAGGGACGCAATGAGGTCTACTTTTTCTTCCAATTGAACATTAATTTCTGACACTTCATTAGTGTTATTTCTAAGTTTCTTTCCTTCTTCTTTTACTTTTTCCTCCAAACATTTATTTCTTTGCTTTACTTTCTCTAACAGCTTTTTGTCAATTTCATTTTTACTCTTATCCTTATTGTCATTTTCTTTATTTGTGCTATTGGTCCTTATTTTTAAGCTATTTTTTAATTTCAATATATCTTTTACATATTTCTTGTTTTTTGTGCTATTTCATCTTTTTCGTTTTTTTTTCAATTTCAAGTTTTTGCTTTGGTTCTTGTAATTCCTTTTCTAAATTTGCAATTTTATCATGTTGTTCTATTAATGTTTGTTGGGTAGTTTGTTCTGCTGCAAATACTTCATCCTCAAGTTTTAATGTATTTCTCCACATTCTTGAAACTGCCGCATTTTTCGCCTCAATAACCTTCTCCAGTTCTTGAATTTGCAGCTCAAGATGCGTTTTGCTTTCCTCATGATTATCTTCCAAAAAAGTTATTAGTTCTTGCATTTTTTTATTTTCTGCATGCTGTCTTCCCAATACTTCTTCATTGCATTGGTTTTTAAAACTATCCTTGCAGTCACAACAATAAAAGAGCAACTTTCTCTCAACTAAAGCCAAAGTTTGTGCCTCAGATTTATTAATTCCCGCACATTTCTTACAGTAAACTAATTTACAATAATCACATGCAGAGCCAAATACCTCACCTTTTGTAGGTCGATCTTTGTAAATACATTTATTTTCACAATTCTAGCAGAACGGACATGAATTTTGGTTAACTTATCAGAATCTAGGACTCAATACTGACCACGTAATGCCAATGCTTTTAATTATTTATAGTAAAAGGTGCTGTTTGTTATTATATAAATATACCTACATAGTAATAAGACAACGAATATAATAATTGTGGCAACATGGCGAGCGTTACTGACGCCGAATTTTCGCAAAGTAAGGACGAGAAAATCTGTTTCCACTGTGATAAAAAAAAAGTTGTGACCAGTGTAAAATGCAAGAAGTGCAGCAACTACTTTCACCCAGCATGTTTGCAGCAAGCAGGGAGTGCCAAAAAGGCAATTTGTAAGAACATTGCATTGGAGGAGCATTCTAACCCCAGATGTGACAAGGAGACCAACACCAGGACTGCCTGGAAATCCGAAGACTGTAAACATAAGATCCAGGCCTTACAACAAACTAATACAGGCCGGAATAATTTCATTCCTTTACAATAGAATTATTTTGCTGGAAATTGCCCAAAGAAGGGTCTGTGAGAACAGCATAACATATTTTATAGGAACATACTCTAATTAGGAGAGACCATTTTTTAAGCACATATACGGGTGCATTATTATTCTAATTTTGAAAAATTTTGCTCAATGTAGAATGTGGAGATATATGTTGTTGGATAAAAAAAAACTTAAAACTTGAACCTAATACCTAACGTCTTTTGGAATTCAATTTCTCACTTATAAATTGCACTTTTTCACCACTAATATTCCTGTATCACTATTTATATATTCTTCAAGAGCAATTATTCAACAATTAATTTAAATTTCAATTAAAAAAAGAGCAACCATGACATTGTGTTAGTAGGTATGTACTTACCGGTCTTAATCTTTAGTCTTTAGGATATGTGAAGAAGAAAGATTTTCCATCTGCAGACCTAGTTGGACATGCACGATATGCACAACCAATACCCGGCATGATTATACACTTATTCAGTTTTAGAATTTAGAAATTACCCGACACAAATCGACAAAAGTCAGTTTGACGGAAATACATCATATTTCGGACATGCATAGAAAAATTTCGTCCCCCAGCTATCGCTACTCGTTGGTTTGTTATACTCTGGTATGACATTAATAGATGAGTGTTTAAAAAAACTGATTAATTTAGGCGTGATTAATTGGAGTTCAAAGAAGTGACCTTAACTCTTTGAAAAAGTTAACACACAATAATTTTATATTTTTTAGAATATCAATAACATTTACGAAGCAATGATTTGTTCATCTTGTAAAGTTGCCCTCGACAAACAAAATATTCCAATATTATCGACGTACAATGGATTTAAATATCCGGAAATTCCTTCGCATTTACCGAAGCTTGATTTGATTTCGGAAAGATTAATTTCTCCGCGTCTCCCATTCATGCAAATAAGAAGATTAAGACATGTACATGGGCAATTCGGTGTCTATGGACAGGTCATTAATGTACCAGTATCTGTAGACACAATGGTAAATCAACTTCCAAGAAGTATCAACGATGATCATTGCATCTACGTTCATATTAAAAGGAGAAAAATTCATACATTGAGTTATTTACATGGTTTGATCAATAAAAGAAACATTAAGAGATGGTTACGGTACTTAGTAAACACACCGCTTTATACATTCTACAATATCACAATTGACGGTGCATCGCTCAGAGATAGTGATGACGAAATCCAGCAAAATCGAAAATTAGATAATATAGATGAAATCAGTGAAGATATTCCCATTGAAGAGAGCCTTACTGCTCAGCAACACACTCTTTTGTGGAACGATGAAAAATATTTAAGAATCACGCCCGGAGAATACAATATTCCTCCGAGTTTGTTATTTGATGAGCACGCGGAGGAATTATCCTTTCCAACTATTTATCTGGGTCAATTTAGAAAATTTAGAGATGACATTAAAGCTACACCGTTCAAGATGGTTTCTAGTGAATTAAGGCGTACAGACCGTCGAGGGATTACTCCGTATCATTTATTGTATGTTGCTGTAAAAATCATGAGATTAAGAATTCAGGACTTTTTGACTGTATCGTTCAAGCATATTGGCCCCAATACTAATCTTACAAGAGAAAAAATCGAATCGGAAGATTACATTAACAATTGTATCGAATCGAATCTTGCCTTTCTCCGTTCGATACCAAATTCAACTTGGCATTGGGCACAAAGAAAAAGAGATCTTTTCGCGATCATTCGACAAAAAGGAAGACCGACAGCTTTCATGACACTTAGTGCCAATGAAATAGAATGGACAGATTTGATACAGCTGTTGTATAAATTAGCAAACAATGGAATGGTCATTTCAAAACGTGTTGCGTCGGAACTTAGTTTTATTGAAAAAAGCACTCTCATTAATGAAGATGCTGTAACTTGTGCCATCTATTTTAATAAATTGGTCAATGTATTGTTGACGATCTTACAATCTAAAGAATGTAGTCCTTTCGGTCGCTACAGAGTCGCTGAATACTTTAAGCGTATTGAATTCCAGAATCGCGGAAGTCCACATGCGCATATTTTACTGTGGCTTGAAAATGCTCCAGTTAATATGCTTGGTGAAAATAACAATGAAGCAATACATTTAATTGACAATTTAGTGTCAGTTTCAGCATCTCAAGCATCAGGAAATATCAAATTACAAACTCATAAACACACCTACACATGCTATAAAAAAATTGTTGCTAATAAACCGCAAAAATGTAAATGTGAAGCACCTTTTATGCCCTGTCGCAGAACATTGAACCTCACTCCGATGCAAAAAACAGCCACACAATTTCAAGAATATGCTGAGAGGTATGCTGAAATCAGAGCAAATTTAGAAAGTACATGCTACGATGATATTGATGAGTTCTACGCAAAAAATAATGTTCAATCAGACGATGAATACCATAACATACTTCGTGCTGGAATTACGAAGCCAAAAATATTTTACAAGCGAAATCCGACAGAGAAATGGCACCATTCTTTTAATCCTTTTGTTCTAAATATAATGAGGTCGAGAATGGATTTCCAGATTATCACTGAGGAATATTCATGTGCTACCTATGTTGTGGAGTATGTGAACAAAACTAATCGAGGTGTTAGTAACTTGCAACGTAAAATTATAGAAATGATGAATGAGCACCCCGAGTTTAATATAGTTGATATTACACGAAAAATGAGTGTGGATATGCTAAATAGTGTAGAGATGAGTAGTCAAGAGGCCGCTTGGTACCTGCTTAGAGAACCAATGTCAAAGAGTTCACTAATTGTCTTTTATATAAACACCGTATGGCCAACTGAACGGCAAAGAATACGGAAGAAGCAAAAAGAATTGAGTGAAATTGATGAAAATTCAACAGACATTTGGAAAGAAGATTGGTTTGATAAGTATCAAAAGCGACCTGATGAATTGGACGATATTACTTTGGCGCAATTCGTTGCTAAATATTATCAAAAAAAAGGAGGTGTTTACGCAGAAAGAAAAGTACCCAAGGTTATTCGATATCGAAATTATGATATTGCACAAGAATATGATGAATACAGACGAGAAATGGCTACGTTACACATGCCATTCAGAAATGAAGATGCTGACATTTTAGCTGAAATGAAATTTATCAATATCTACAATGAAAATGAAGGATTAATTTTAAAAAGGAGGGAAGAATTTGAATCAAATTTAGAATTCGAGAAAACAATTGAAATATGTCGACAATTGTGTCGTGAAGACGGTAATCCAGACGATGACGATAAAACTGAAATTGAAGATGTTACGAATCGATTTCCATAGCCTAATCCTTTTTCTAGAATTATATCGTAATCCAAATGCTGATGTTAATATGGATCTTCACTTGGCAACATTAAATAAGCTGAGTGCTGTTGCGAAGAAAAAAGAAAATATTAAGGAACGTTATCAATTTTGCTAGCTAATGAGATCTGCGAATTAAAAACTCAGCACGGCTTATCTTGAGATTCATCACCATTACAAATATTTTTCACTGGGCCAACTGGACGTGGAAAACTTGCATTATCGAAACTCGTAATGGAATTATACAATAAATCTTGGGATAATGACGGATATTGCAGTGCGTACATCACATATGCATCCACTGACAAAGCTACTGTTGCTTTCAACGGATTGACTGCACGTACTGATTTATAAGAATATCTCTATCGATCTTCCATTGTCAACTTATACGGCATAATATCGTGCACTGTTCAAAGACGTAAAAGTTTTGATCATAGATGAGGTGAGCTTGATTGGTGCAAAAATGCTAGCTCAAATTGATACAATTTGAAGCAAATAATTAGTAATTTTGAAGCGAATTTCGGAGAATACCGCCTGTTCACGCTACGCCGTTATATAAGCACCCAAAGCAGCGAATGGTAGGCCCAATACTACGGCGCAGTTCCAAATTTTACGATTTAACAGAAAACATGCGACAAAATAATGCAATAATTAATAATATAATAATAATAATAAGATGCTTTATTGTCAACAAATTTTACAATTTGTAGATGCAAAACATAAAAACACAAATATAGACATACAGTGAAAAGAACAAGAAAAACCTAACTATACAAAACTTTATACAATAAAATTGTTCACGTATATCAAAATATTTTTTTCTTCAAACGTCATATAAGTGATCTTATGTGACGTTTGGCGTTTCTCAATGCCATTAAGTGTGATTTATATGACTAGGAGTTCCCCCTTAATATTTATCTATGACTAGGAGTATAAGTAAGCGTATAACATTGTACTATGATTTGTTTTGTTTATTGGCTTTGAGCATTGCTCATTTAGCCACGAAATTTTAATTTTATTTTAATTTATCTAGGGTAAAATTTCTCTTAGCTGAAACCAGTTATATAAAAGCCTTCCTAAACACAAAATGATTTTTTTTCTGTGGAAATGCATTATTTTCATTTTTCCAACTTTAGAATAACTGAAACTAGTTCAGTGGGGTAGCTAGGCGTCGGCGACTGCCGACGGCCTCGCGCCCTTTGGGGCCTCGTAAAAAAATAGCTCATCGAACCTAAAAATGTGCACTTCTCGATTTCCCAAAATAAAAACGTAAAGCAAATAAGCTTAATACCATACAAAACTCTTAAACATCACAGAACTCATTAACAATTTAATTTTATCTACTGCAAATTAGCAAATTTTCTACGAACTCTCAAATCATATGGTTTTTATTATTAATTATATAATATTAATCCAAGAGAATTCTTTACGCCTTGTGGTTATCACAGTTGGAATTTGCTATTGGTAGATACAGCAAACTCTTCTTTAACTGCTAAAGTATTTTTTGGCTTTTGTAAATCAAATATATGTGCTCTTTTCAGTATCTAGTAAATGCTGGGAGCTTGTTCTAAACTGAAATAGACATTAAAAGCTATGTCTGAGACAAGATGAGAGAGTCGGATTGGAGCAGTTAAAGCGATATATTTGCAACTTGATGATATCATAGATTGTGTAAATGATCTACAAGATAAAGATTCTGAAACTCTGAGTATCTGTAAAGCTATCTTAAATGAAATGTTCACTTTTGAGTTTGTTGTATCAGTACACGTATGGTACGAAACTTTGCTACGTGTCAACAATATAAGCAAACTATGGCAATCGGTGAATATTAACTTAAAGGGCGTCATTGACATTTTACGTTCTTTTTGTACCTGGATACAAGAATATCGTAATACAGGATTTGAAGAAGCTATTGCACAAGCTCGATCGTTTGTAGAAAAAAGTAGTTATGAAATCCCGCCACAATTTAAAGACAAACAAATAGCGAGAAAGAAAAGAATGTTTGGGTATGAACACATTGATGAACCTATACAATCTATCGATGGGGATACTACCTGTCCAATTATATACCCCAAAAAATCTAAAATTCTAAAAATTTAAATTTTTATGTAATTGTTTAAAAAATTTTAAAAATTCAACAAAATTCAAAAAATATCTGGAAAAAACCAATATATTTATTGCGCAAGATCGCCACACGGATCCGGCGCGTTGTGGCAATACCTCCTACAACAGAGGTAATGGTTGTAGCCATTCCGTTACGCGTGCGGTTGAGCATGCGCAATAGGTAAAAATTCTGAATATCTATAAAATGCTAAATATACTGAAAATACTAGAAATACTAAAAAATTTGCATAATTCTAAGAAATGTTAATAAAAATCAAAAAAATTCTAAAAATTTTATTAACTGGCACACCAAAATTCTAAGGTGGTGTCGGGGATAACACCTATCAAACTTTGTTCAACAAAAATTCTAAAAAATGCCAATTTTTATGTAATTGTTTTAGAAAATTCTAAAAATTCTAATTCTGAAAAAAAAAACAACAAAATATTTATTGTGCATTCTCGCCGGCCGAGCGGCGCGGTGTGACCAGGCTGCTGCGCGTGCGTTTGAGCATGCACAATAGGTAAAAGTTCTGAATAAATTCTAAACAATTCTAATTCAATTCTATAACATGCTAAAAAATACTGAATATTTCTGATAATTCTAAGAAATGCTAATAAATTCACTTAACCAATATTTTGAACGATTTAGCTTTATTGACGACATAAATTATTTGAAATCCCTATCAAAAGAAGATTGTAAAGATTTGGACACAATACTAAGGCAAGTTGAAAACAGCGACATTCAGCCGAGTTATTTGAGGTATTCCAGCTTTTCAGGTCTAATTAACCAGATTCTATAACAGATGCAAAACATCTTTTACGATATATTTTAGAAAACAATTTGCTAGAAATATATCTAAATTAGAATTATGCTGACAGTTCCGGTCAGTACCGCTTCGGCTGAGAGGAGCAATTCAACGCTGAAACTTATTAGCAACCATTTAAGAAGCACGATGGGCCAACAGAGACTAACTGCATTGGCAGTTTTATCGATTGAAGCTGAAATAGCTTCTCGCTTAACCCTTTCGCTGCGGCCCTAAAAGAAGGCCATTTAGCCATGTGGGGAATATATAATAATTATGATTTTCATTAATTTGTATGAATCTTTCTTTGGGTTTAAGTTTAAGGATTCTATTAAGCCACGTTTTTCTCCACGGTCGGTCGCTTATCGTTGGCGACTACGATCCAATAACGGCTACTGATTCGGCATTAATTTATTTGACTTATTTAATTTAATTTGAATGAGAATAGGGGTGGATTCGATTAATACTTCTGTTAACTATATTATATGTAATTGTGGGCGCCAAGCTCTTAAAGACAATGCAAACAGAGAATATACAATATTTAGATAACAATAATTAGAAATTACGAAGATAAGAATAATTCGTGTCTTATAGAACCCAGTCCTGTAGTAAATCAAAGAAGGTAAATTAAAAACAACTATATATTAACTATATGGTTAAATTACAACTTATGGTACCATGTGCACTGCAGTTATGAATAGGGGAGAGCGATTATCAAAATATATAATCGATTATTTAAAATAATCGATTATTTTCGATTAATCGATTATTTCTGATTCATCGATTATTTCCGATTAATCGATTATTTTCGATTAATCGATTATTTTCGATTAATCGATTATTTTAGATTAATCGGTTATTTCCGATTAATCGATTAATTGATTATTTTCGAATAATCGATTATTAGATTAATCGATACTTTTTAAAACTTTGAATCGTATAGTTGGTTATTATTAAATTATCGATTAGGTATTGGTAAATATCTAAACCATTTACATATTAAATTAATACGATAACTAAATTATCGTTTATTCGAAGAAATATTTGGCATATACCAGGGCGAGCTAAAAAAGCCCTTAAAAACTTATTTGAAATAAAATTTAACCAGTTTTGTTGGCTACAAAAAGACCACAGTTCTCATAAATCCCACTGCCACAAAATATTTTTTTATAGACGGAAACAAAATATTTTTTGGTGTATTTTATTTGGCGAAGTAAAAATTGGCTAAAACGGTTTGTTTTAAAATAAACTCTTTGGTTACTTTGGAATTTTATATTTAGACCTCCAACCAAAAACAGAACTAAATATCATTTTTTTTTAGAAATGTTTGTTCAAAAAAAAATATAATAAAAGTAGGTATTATTATGTATTTTAAGGATTTTTAACAAATGTTTTATTCATAGTTAAAAAAACAAGTTGTTCAATGTGATCTCCACTTAATGACGCTCTGAGGTCACTTACTATTTGGCCCCCTTTGCTAAATACTCGTTCAGATGGAACACTGGAAGCTTGAATACAAAGAAACTTTTTTGCACATTGGGCAAGAATAGGAAATACACGAGCGTTATACTTCCACCATATCAATGGGTCATCTTGAACGTCAATCGCTGGCATATTTATGTACTGTTGGATTTCCTTTTTTATTTTTACATTTAAACTTACAGCATTACTACCTTCAACAGTTTTCAGATTTAAAAATTGATGAAAGTCCACTCTTCTTTTTTTCTGATGACGCAGCTCTATTTTCAGGAACTGGAATTATTTCTAATTCGCTACTAAGTTGTAATATTATATCTTCAATACAATGGTTTTCTGCAGAACTAAAAAATGATCCTTTAAAACGTGGGTCCATGAAGGTGGCAGTCTGTAAAAGTTCATGAGTTTTTTCTTTGCTTTCATATCTACTTTTTAGTGTATTTAAAATGAATAAATCCATTTGCCTTTTTAGTGCTACAATTTCTTCATCAGTTTCATCGTATTGATCTATTAATGTTTTACTTAATTCCAAAGAAATAGGTAAAATGGTTGATCCCGTTACATAATTTTCTCCAGATAGAATTTCTGAAATGTTTTGAATTGGAGTGAGTAATTCCAGGATCACATTTAGGAGTTTTATATCGTCAGTGGTTAAAATCAGATTTTTGTAATGTCCGTTATTATAGGTTTGTAAAAAATGTAACAGAGATATTTGTTGCTCAATAATTATCCTGATTAAATTTAAAAGAGACCACCATAGCGTTTTCGAAAAGGAAGGAATTTTTATTTCCTTCATGTTGTATTTTTTTCTGAATTATCTTTAAATCTCTAACAGCTTTCCAACTATGTGCGAAAATATTCTGAATTTTTTAAATTTTATATATTGTTTCACTTACTATTGCGTTTTCGAAACATTTGTTTACTGCAATATTTATTGCATGTCCAAAACAGCATATATGAGCTTTTCCCATATCATTAATAGCTTTTAAAACATTATTTCCGTAATCTGTGGTAAACGATGTAATTGTTTTTTCTTCGATATTCCACTCGTTTAATATAAGGTTTATGTGATTACTTAAGTTTTCCGCTGTATGATCTTCATCCATTTCGTAACAGCCTAAACAAACGCTTACTAATTGGTAATTTTCGTCTACAAAATGGCATGTAAGAGCGATATAGGACCTGTTTGCAACGGAAGTCCAGCAGTCAGTGGTACAAGATATAAATTTGGCTTGTTTTAAAATATTTTCGATAATTCGTCGCGTTTCATTGTAGAAATCAGGAATTAACTTTTCTGATAAAGTTTTTCTGCTGGGTAATTTGTAGCTTGTATTTAATATTTGAACCAATCTTTTAAAACCGTCTTTTTCTACGATATTGTAAGGCATCATTTCTGTTCCTACGAAAAAAGCTAAAGTCATGTCAATTTTGGTTTGTACCTTTTTTGTCATCGTAAAGGTTTTTATTGATGCTTGTTTGGATTTTGAAGGGACTTGAGGTGATTGAGTTATCTCTGATGAGCAAGAAGTTGATGCCACTGAAGAGATTTCCTCTTCATCAGAAGTTTGGATTACGGCAACGCTTGACGACAAAACTTCTTTAATTTCCTCTTCATAACTTGGCATTGGGACACTAAAAACAATAGCATCTATTAGTGACTTTATTTTTTTCTATTTTTATTGCATTATAAATGATTCGTTTTATTATGCTTACAAAACTGCTAAAAAACAAAGTTTAATCCACAAAACACCTAAAACCGAATTTTTACACTCGACGCGCGTTTCGCTAACCATGTTAGCATCATCAGGAGATGATTGATGATGATGCTAACATGGTTAGCGAAACGCGCGTCGAGTGTAAAAATACTGTTTTAGGTGTTTTGTGGATTAAACTTTGTTTTTTAGTAACTTTACCCCTAACGTTCCATACTGTATTTTATATGCTTACAACTAGTTTGTAGCTCGTAAATCAAATGACTTATTTTTAAATTCTTCACCCTTTAAAACCCAAAATACAACTCAATTTATTCCAAATTAACTTTATTAATTTTGGAAAAAAACGTTTTGTAATATTTATAAAGTAATATAAATAAGAGGTGATTTGTGAGGTTAAGGTGTGAAAAAAATTGCCAATTACTATAAACCTATAAGTCCTAAACTGCATTTTTTCCAAGATATACAGGGTGTCCGGAAATAACATCGCCAAATTACAGATGGTGATTCTACATAAGAAATCATGAACATTTTTTCATATGAACATGGGTCGGAAAATGCATAGTTTCCAAGATACAGGGTGTCAAAGTTTTTATAAAAAATCAGTTTTTTGTTAATATCTTAAATATTATTTTACTGATTTTGTTGAAATTTGGCAGGGTTATCTTTAGTAATAAGGGGCTCATTTAGCCTTAATTAGATTAAAAATAAAAAGTCCAGTGGCGTCCCAGAGAGCATCATACCGAATATTATTGATAGAAAAAGTGTGCGCCGCTGACTTTTTCAAACATTTTATATTTTTTTCGTATTAAGCAACTAAAAATACAGTATTTTTGATTCTTGAGTTGTTTTCGTATCTTGCGTTGTTTTCGATAAAAAAATTAAAAACAGGTTTATTACATTCCCAAACTTTTTTGATAAAATCGATATTTTTATTTATATCTTAAATATGCTTT
>JAEQML010066784.1:0-19650 GCA_016904865.1 Pissodes strobi | reverse complement strand
CGAAAAACTATAATTTTCCAATCATTTTATACCGCATTAGAGGTCCTCTTATTATTGTAATATGGAACATCCTAGGTGTTAGAATACGACCGAGTTAAATTTAAATTAAAGCGGTGTTCTGACATTGGCTTTTCCCAAATTATAACCCGTCGCAACATATAGAATATTTTGAATTTTTTTAAAAAATATTGGCATTATTTTAAAAGCTATTTTAGAATAACTTTAACTTTTCTCTTGGAACATTTTCTCCTTTACAAGATGGTCATCTCGGGTTTCCAATACGACGGTTCACCTAGCCTTAACACGGATCCATGCATCCACCAATTTAATTTTCTATCCAGGAGTTTTTTGGGCACTTAAAATCCATTATAGACCTATCTACTTTTGGAATGAAAATTGTATTTTTTTTCTTGCAATGCCGTAATATTTCTTACCATGTAACCAGAATTTATGGGGGCATTATCCGATAATGTAGGTATACATTTTTTATAGTTTGGTTCTGGTTGATCCGATTGTACAGTCAAGGGAAAATATTTAGGCATCATCAAGAACACCAATAAAGAAATCATATAGATATTTGATTCTTTAATAATCGTTGCTTAAACAATATGAAACTGATGCGCAACGAAAACAAGAGTAAACGTTCGAGACTATTTTAAATTCCAATGTCTGTACATATTAAATATCCATTTTATGACTAGTTTCTCGAACGCTATAGGAGGTAAATTTCATGGAAAACCCAAGCCATTATCACGATTATTGTAGACTTGGGTTCTTTGTTATAGGTAAATAAGTAAACAGGCAGGCAATAGTCTATAGGCATGCATTTAGTTATATAGGTACCTCTACCTATTGTCATACAGAAATCGAATATTGTAGGTAGGTACTTCTGCTGGTTCTTATTACCTAATCATATCCTAGGCACAAAAATCTGTGTTCTAGGTATCTGATCTGACTAGAATAATCTGAATAATAGGAATATGATTTTGCGCGAGCGAATTATAAGAAGTGCGAATCGATAAAAGCCTAAACAAACCCTAATTTAGGCTAAGTTTGCTGTTCTTGTATCACATAGAATTAGTCCTATTTCTGTGTTGTATCGATTACTCGATTAGTTTTCGGAATCGATCGAGATTAAATTTCCCGCCAAATTGCTGGTGACGTCACGCTAGCCCCGATGAGTCGTCGGAATGGGGACAACGAAAATACCGCGTCCTATCCCCAAGATTAAACGAGACGCACTGAGTGTTTTTGGTCTGAGACAAGTAAATCATGTATGTCCCCTCAAAAATACCAGTCGCTTTTAGTTTATAGTTTGCGAGATTCCGAGTTTTGTTTCATACGCTTTTCTGCATTTGACCCGTTCACACCCTACGCGCAGTCGTTGGCAACGTTGCCAAACCTATCTTTTTATATTTATACACATATTATTGGATTATATGCCATACAAAATAAAAATAATACGAGATACATAAATAATAACTTAGCCAGTTAATATTTATAATATAATTAAAATTGAGACAAACGTGTTTAAAAAATTAAATTAATCGAAATATTTTCAGTGCTCATAAAATATATTGAAATGAGCGAATTCACAATAAAAAGCATCTGAAAAATAAATTTAAATACTCTTACATTCAAAAGCATCCTTCTTTGTTTTAATAATACTTTTTAAAATAACGTAACAAAAATATTTTGATCCGCGCAAGTACCTAATTAATTTAATTAACACAAGATTTTAAGTGCACTTTTGACAGGGACATTTTGCTATCAGCGTTGCGCATTGCTTAGCCCTGATTGGTAAGCCGAAATTTTAATAGAAAAAATGCCTTTTATTTTCCTGAGAGCATTGCGCATTAGGCGAAAAATAAATTTTAACTCAATTTTAATATAATATATGTAGGTACTTTATGTATCATCTTTGCCAAAAAAATATATATTCCAACGAACTGCTTATTTGTAATCTCATTTTTCGAGGCTACGTATCAATAAATCAAACAAAAGCAACAAAAATATAGAGGAATAGTTGATAAAGACACAAAACTTAAAATTAATTCTGCTTTGGTTTTATTTATGCTTATCAGCACTAATCAGCAGAGCAAGTAGTCACAAGAAGTCGAAAAGTTAGGTTAGTTGATGATTGATTATTACAGAGTGGCCTCCACCAATTAGCATTCGGCCAAAGTTAGGTTACGAGGTTGAGTTTAGATCATATACGTATAAAAGAAATGGTTTAGATAATGAACTGTACGCTACGTAACAGCGTACGTTAAGTTGATCTAACCCTCCTTAGTTGAGTACAAGCTCAAGCGTCCAGATCACCTACTAACTTTAGTAACTTTTCGATGTAAAAGCTGCGGACATTCGTACTGGCCGAATGTATCAGAATTACCCATGTATTTACGGTCTAGCGCAACGCTCTCAATACCTCTGGTGGTGTAGTAGTCAGACGCTCTGCTTGTCATCCGTACGCCCCGGGTTCGATTCCCGTCGGGCGCAAAACATGTCTCGTTTACTTTTTTTTAAGGTTATGTTGTCTTTCATTATTTTTTTTTCTTAATTTTGGTCATGCCTTGGGTTAGATTTTGCTGGCTGCGCCCCCGTAGCGAGCGAGGGCCATGCTAAGTCAATAATACCTGTTATTGTTTCGCCGTTACGCATGTCCGCAGCTTTTGCATCGAAAAGTTAGTGGGCGATCTAGACTTGTGAGATGAGTTGCTTGATTTGTGGCACTGCTACGAGGCAATTGCCAGCACGATTTGAAGGTGACTTTGATGTTGACTGGCTCTGGACCATATAAATTAATAAAATTAATTGGACACTCCAAAAACTCTACAGAACCACACTCACAATATGGTTCCTTGTTTTTATTTTGTATAAATGTTCCTTGGTCAAACAATAAACCGCGCACAGTGGGTTGTCTAATTATTGTAGTAATATGTCGGTCCTTAAATGGAAAACCGGAAAATAATTTATTATTTGGAAAAGTGGCTTATCTGCTCAATATACGACTACGGCAGCAAGACACACGATTTCCGTATATCCGATGCGCTTCATTTAAGACGTGTTCTCATATCCGTATTATTGTCAGCGCATCGGCGTTCTGTAGTGTGATTGATTATGCTCCACTTGACTTACGTGCCGCCACATTCTAGACTAGCGGATAAAAACAGCTTGCAAAATACATTCCCAACTTGTCGGCAGGCATCGGATTGTTTCGTTAGATTGCGTTCATATTTTACCTATCTATGTCTTTACGATGCAATGAATTGCTTGAAAGTGCTCTGGTGGTTCAGTGGTTAAGATGCTAAGCCTCTGGTTCGGCGGCCCGGGTTCGATTCGCGTGGTGTTTTTCTTGAGGTTATGTTCGTAAAAAGTTTTTTCTGCCTTGGGTTAGTTTTAGTTTTCTTTCGTTGCGCCCCCGTAGCTAGCCAAACGACCGGAGGGCTATGCGTGAAGTGTAATATTAGACATTCTAATGTAAACGTTAGAAATGTATACATTAAACAACGCACGTCAAGCGGTATCTGTGACGGAAATGTGTTTTTCATAATACCTCTCTGTAGAGCAAAGAAAATAAGTCTTTCCGGCGCGCCCGTACGTAAAAAAGTTTTCCGGCGCTGGCGCACGGAAAATAGTATATTATTTTGTATGGAGGAAAAGTGATACTTTTCATGGCGCGCTCGTGTTTAACAGCCGAACGGAGTGAGGCTGGTAATAGAGAGCAAGCCATGAAAAGTAACTTTTCCTCCAAATAAAATATGCTGTTTTTTCTTCAAATGTCGACAAATTAATGCAAAAACATCTCTTTTTAATAGTAATAATATCTAATTATTATTAAAGATAAATGGGTTCGCAAGGCGGCTTAGACCACGGTCGTAGGTGGCCTTGCTTAGACCGGTGTCTGTAAAATGTAACATAAAGCTGTCAGTGGACACTGTCAACAATAATTAATTTTTTAAGATTGCATCTTCGAGTGCGTTTTAATTCCGTATTGATAAGCAGTTATTGAGTAAGTTCGATTAAATAATAACCAATTTGTTCCTAAATTAGTGAATTTTAGAAATGCAGTCACAAATTGAGTGATAAATACAAATTGTAGTTTAATAAATCTTGAGTTGTTGACGCTTATTTTGTTGTCTGTTTGTATTGTATCTATGTTGCTATGACAACACTTTTACCTCCGCCGGCGGAAAAGTGAAAAGTAAAGCTCCGGCGGAGGAAAAACGAAACTTCACGGCCGCCTACACAGTCGAGTAATGACGGATTTACTGACGTTTGAAGAAAAAAGTATTTCCCGTTCCCTAATTTCAAGTGCCAAATTTGCAGTTTGTTAGTTACAAAATAAGCATAAAGTATAATACATTGGGTTAAAATTAGACAGCGATGCAGTATATAAGATTAATTTAATACATTTTAGCGTCAATAGTCTAATAGTAAAATTATTTTTTCTTCAAACGTCAGTAAATCCGTCATTACTCGACCGTGTAGGCGGCAGTAAAGTTTCGTTTTTCCTCCGCCGGAGCTTTACTTTTCACTTTTCCGCCGGCGGAGGTAAAAGTGTTATCATAGCAACATAGATACAATACAAACAAACATCAAAATAAGCGTCAACAACTCAAGAGTTATTAAACTAAAATTTGTATTTATCACTCAATGTGTGACTGCATTTCTAAAAATCACTAATTTAGGCACAAATTGGTTATTATTTAATCGAGCTTACCCAATAACTGCTTATCAATACGGAATTAAAACGCAATCGAACACGCAATTTTAAAAATATAATTATTGTTGACAGTGTCCACTGACAGCTTTATGTTACATTACTATAGCAACAACCTGAGCCTATTCACCGACACCGCACCGGTCTAAGCCGCCTTGCAAACCCACTTATCTTTAATAATAATAATTATTACTACTAAAAAGAGACTTTTTGCATTAATTTGTCGACATATGAAGAAAAAACAGCATATTTTATTTGGAGGAAAAGTTACTTTTCCTCCATATAAAATAACATACTATTATTTATTCTGAGCTTACTTGTCACAAATACATCAAAACTAGCTGCCTATTCAAATACAATAATGCATAAAAACACATTTGCATAGCGACGCTTGATAAATATTAGATACCTTCCACCTTGTCTTGCAAGTTTGACGTTTGCTTACATTTTAATTCAAAATGTTTTTGGATACATAAAATAATAATTATTTTATGTTTTGATTTCAGAGAGGTATTATGAAAAGTATCGTTCATTACACGTCCAGAAACAGCTTTCCAGAACCTGTCGTCCGCGCAACGGAAAGCCTAGTTTCCGCAATTTAGAGCTACATCTAGCACGGTAACTAATCAGCCCAATGTATTATTTCACTTCACTTATGACCCTCCGCTCGCTTCGCCCGCTACGGGGGCTCAAAGAACAGGAACTAACCATAACTAACCTAAGGCATGTCCAAAATGAAGAAAAAATACTTTTTACAAACATAACCTTAAAAAAATAACCGACAGGCATTGAACACTGGGCCGCTGTATCACAGGCCCAGCATCTAACCACTGAACCAGCAGAGCACTTTCAGACAATAAATTGCACCGCAAAGACATTGGTAAACTCAAGGCTGATTAGTTACCGTGCTAGATCTCGCTCTCAATTTTTTAAAATTAAAACCGAACTTAGTTAAATAATATCGAATTAACGCGTCGCCTCGTTGTCGTTGCCGAGCTACGGACGAATCTAGTGTTCGTCCCGCGCACGCGTCGTTGATGTGTGGCCAAACGGATTAAAATCTATAGAATTACTAAAAAAATTGAGCGAGTCTGCTAGTACTCGTAAACATATGTCCTATATCGACATCATGGACATGAAAATCTAATACCGCCCTAGCGGCTAGCTTTTTAGATGCGCCACTTGAGTTGTTGCAATCGGGGTTGTCCTGGATTAGCTTACTCCTCAAGGCACATGAGTTATGATGTCACACAATAACATAACATAACATAAATTTCGATTTCGATTAAAGAATATTATGAACCTGACTAAAAAATAATGGTGATTTACAGTTCCTAAGACTGTATTTCGGATCGGGCAGCAAATTTTACTTGTCAGCATCCATAAATCATCATCAATATCAAATTAAATTACAATGGGCTTAATACGTCCCATTTATCGGTGTTATCACTCAGCGGACGATTGTAAGAGAGATTTGGCTTGGCAACGTCGCGTAAAATCAGAAGCGAACCGAGCATGCGTATTTCATTTGTTCAGTTGGGTCTCGGAAAATGGCGTCTGCAAAGTTTCTCGAGGAAGCTCTGAATACAGACGTAGACGAATCGGCCGTGAACGCTATTGTGGGTTCCTTAGAGAATCAACTCGGCTCCTCCGCGCCCCACGCTCAGCCTTCGAATGCGGGACTGCAACAGAACCACGTAAATAGTCCGATATCAAACGGCGGGACGGCGACAGCCCCTCAGAAACATGGGACGATCGCCAATGGTGACTCGATCAGTGTAGTAGATAAACAAATGAACAATGCGTACATGAACGCGACTCAACAGCCTACTATTACATCGACGTACAACTTGCAACAGACTGATCAGAAGCCCCCTGAGGGGGTGAAGATAGTGTATTCGCAGGGGGGGCAGGTGATGGGTGGCCAAGGGGCTGTGTTGCAACAACGACCTCCGCAAGGGCAAATGCCCAATGGGACTATCGGGATGTCGCCCCAGACGGTTTGTGTATATTTGTTTTGATTTTGCTTTGAGCTAAAGTTTGGCCTATTCGAGACTTTTTTTACTATTTCAGGGTTTTGAACATGATTTAGGTCATCAGTTAGGCATGGATATTTGCAATTCCATCATTTTAGCTATTATCATTAATTTGCAACAAATATAGGCAAGAAAATTGTATTAGCTATAGCTACTTCTACCACGAGAGCTGATCTTACAATACGGACAAGCTCAAAGGTTCCATTGAGATTAGTTTAATTATTTTTTATCCCAATCAAGTTACCTAAGTTTCTGTGATAGAATGTTTGTTTTTGTTTATGATTAACAAAACACTAATGACAGGTGTCAGATTCTGATTTGTGTAGTAATGTGATCATGACATACTTTTATAAAAACAGAAACTTTTTAACTCCCTGTTTTCACTTTTAACTAGAAACTCCAAAAAAAAAAATGAAAAATCTGAATAACAGGCAGAGTTAAAGATCACATGATTCAATTATTAATATGTTATAGATTAGATGTGATAGACTTGTTCTTAAATCTCCAATTCCTGACTATTTTATTTAAAATATAATCACATTTTAATGAATTTTGCATTATAAGTTCAAAATGTAATAAATTGTGCTTCCTACTGAAGGTAGGTTCGGTTAAATATTTGTCAAGAAGGTCATTAAGTGTTAAATGCTTATGACCTGTGGCAGGTAAATATTGGGTATAGTTGCACCCTTTGAAAAACAAAGTTGACAAAAATAGAGAGGATCAATTGAATATACTTTTCTGCCTTCTAGCCCAATCTAACCAGTTTTTGTGTAAAAATTTATGAAAGTACTGACTACTTATTGTTTTGAGGTTAGGTTGTGCTTTGGAATTATCTCAGAATTTCTGTTAGTTTATTTATATTTTAGTTATAGCCACTAAAGTTTACACTTCCCATATTTTTTAAAATATTTACTTACTTGGTAAAACATTAAATCAATGAGTAAACAACATAAATTCCTATATGAAGTAAGTAAATAACATCTTTGTTTTTTTGGCATTCCACTGTTACAGTGGTTTTGTGAGTGAGACTCTTAAAAAATGACATAGAGCTATCTTTAACAAAGCTAAAGTTTGTGTTTATATTGTGTATTATATTACATTAGTTTTGGTTATTCATATGTGAGGCAGTGACATCTTGAGCAAACCCTCAAATATATTTATTCTAGTTTTACACTGACAAGTTAAGTTGATCAATTTATTTGCAAATTTCTTTTGCAAATTTTTGTTAGCTTAACTTCGCTTTACACCGGAATCGCTTTGAACTTATTCACAATACAAACGACAATGAAAAACTCTCTACCAACCTAACAATATTTTTTTAAAATTTTATGGTTATGATTTTATTTATGTTATCATACCTATTACTATTCTGTGAAATATTAAACTCACCTTGTCTTTTGCACAGCTCATTTTAAATATAAGTTGAATTAAAAGAAAGGCTCAGGCATCAACAAAAACAAATTGTAATATCGGATTTGGACAAATAACCTCACTTTAATATTTTGCATGTGTCATTTCATTAGGTTGCCACACTGACTTAACGCAATAATTGACGGAAATTTAGAACATGCTGTAATCCGTCAATAAATTGAGAAAGAACTTTGTCAAGTTAATTGTCGACAAGTTGGCGTTTTACACTATCAATAATTGTTGGTAAAGCGACTTGATCAATCAATTGACCAATAAATTGTCAGTGGAAAACTGTGTGTGACTTTTCAAAACAATATTTGGAAGTTTTTTAGGTTTGATATATTCATCCTTTGGTAGTTTTAGAAACGACAAAATTACCACATTAATAGTATATTATTTTATATGGAGGAAAAGTGATACTTTTCATGGCGCGCTCGTCTGGTAATAGAGAGCAAGCCATGAAAAGTAACTTTTCCTCCAAATAAAATATGCTGTTTTTTCTTCAAATGTCGACAAATTAATGCAAAAACATCTCTTTTTAATAGTAATAATATCTAATTATTATTAAAGATAAATGGGTTCGCAAGGCGGCTTAGACCACGGTCGTAGGTGGCCTTGCTTAGACCGGTGTCGGTGAATATAATGTAACATAAAGCTGTCAGTGGACACTGTCAACAATAATTATTTTTTTAAGATTCGTCTCCGATTGCGTTTTAATTCCGTATTGATAAGCAGTTATTGAGTAAGTTCGATTAACATGCAAGATGGCGGACACTGACAGGTCACCGAACAGAACGGAGCCGCGAAATTCGTGTTTTCATTGTAAAAAGGTGGTTGTTGAGTGTGTTAAGTGTTATAAATGCAGTGAGGTGTTTCATCCAGCCTGCATGATACAGGCAGCTGGAAAGAAAAGTGCTACATGTCGACACGAAATCCGAAATTACGGCGATGATCAAAATATAACCTCCAAGAGCGTGGACGTTTTACAGGCCGAAAACAAATTATTGAAAGACTTGGTAAGAGAGATGCAATCAAAACAGGATTTGCTCTACGAAAATATCGAATTATTAAAAGAGAAGAGCCGTTTTCTTCTTGAAAAAATTAGCCAGTTGGAAAAAAACGACATAAAAAATTATTATGAATCTGATGGAAAATACGATAATAGTGTTGAACAAATACCAAATATTATTGTCTCCAAACATGGTAGGGAGGCAACTGGCAGTACATCCAGAGATATGCAATCATATGCAACCAAAACGGCACAAGTACATACGCATTTACGCCTACAAAGTAACAACAAAGTTGACGGCGGCGCCGGCGGCGGAAAGGTGAACACAGAAGCTAAAAGAAGAGGTGTAATTCTTCCTCATCAGGTAACAAACGCTATACATCAAGCTCAGGCCATGACAAAAATTGATGAACTGAAAAATCTGGGCCAATACGATAGAAGTGATAACGATGGAGATGAAAATGAATCGGGTTGGCGGCGACAAGGTCGAAGAAGAAATAAGCGATTTCTTGTTGGTGCCAATAATAATAGGGATATTGGAATAACCACCGTACCAAAATTTGCTGCCCTTCATGTCACGCGATTGAATCCAGCAACAACGGCAGAAGAACTAACCTCAATGTTGAAGGCAGACTTTCCCGAGGTTTCCTGTGAGCCCCATGCCTCGAAACATCCGGAAGTGTACTCCTCTTTCAAGGTAACGATTAGCCAATCCAACTATAGAAAAGCATGGCAGAAAAACACATGGCCTGATGGTGCATTAGTGTCAAAGTTTTTTGCGAAAAAAAGGATGCCACCGCAGTCAACGGAGATTGTGGATCCTGCAGTGTAGATGGTCATGATACAATTTTTTGTGGAAAGGAGGATGCCATGAGCCATAATGGATCCTCACCCATCGATACTACATTCAGTACACAGCGAATGTACTATCAGAACATCCGCAGTTTGCAAAATAAACTGGATGATTTAGAACCTATCATAATGGAGCAAAAGTATGAAGTAGTTTGTTTGTGTGAACACTGGCTCACCAAAGAAATCATACAACATTTCAACATAGATGGATACAATATAACAAATGTCTTCTGTAGAAAGGGCGGATATGGGGGTGTAATTTGCTATGTCAAAGTCAAAGTCAAAACATGCTTTATTGTCTAAAGATTATAAGATCTCATTGACAAAGCTGTAATTAATATTAAATCAATATACTAGGCTTAAAATTAAAATTGGATATAAAAAACAAAAACAAAAGCTAAAATTACACAAATTAATAGGTAGCTACTTGCTTTACTTCAAAACACCCAATATATAGTCACCACATCTTTAAAATAACATTAAAGCAAGAAAATCGCACACCTACAATATTTAAAAGCTTATTCCACAGCCAGTGTCACCTCAGTCAAGCAAACTGATCATCAAAATATTCATCCAAAGAATAATATGCTCTACCAACCAAAATTTTTTTGCATTGACATTGAAACTTCTTAAAATTGTTTAAATTTCGAATGTGTGAGGGCAAATGGTTATACATTTTTTTTGCATCATAAATGAATGACCTCTTTACTTGGCTATTTGTGGGTATGGGTAAAGGTATGCGTTGTGCTTGACGAGTAATATATTGTCCCTGTGTAATAAGATGCCTATATTTTCTATAAACCAGACACACACTGTCAAGAATAAACAGGCATGGCAAAGTCATAATATTATTGTGCAGAAATATAGGCCTGCATGAATCCCTTAATCCGACATTATACATAATTCGAATTGCCCTTTTTTGTAGTACGAACAAAGATTTAAACAGATAACCACTGCAGCTACCCCAAAAGGGAAGACCATATCTTAAATTACTCTCAATTAGGGCAAAATATGCCATTCTAACTGCACTTTGATCCAATTCTCTTGAAATTACCCTTAATGCATAACAATTTGAAGACAATTTCTTTGATAGACCACTAATGTGACTTTCAAAATTAAGTTTTTTGTCCATCTTAATACCAAGGAATTTTAGATTTTCGGTATTATTTAATTTACTTTTTTCAAGAACAACGTCGGTTAAGTTACATCTAAAGGTAAGTACATTGGTCTTAGATACATTGAACGACAGCAAATTGCTATCAAACCAAGTCTTAATCCTTTGCAAATCATCATTAATGATATTTTGCAATGCCTGAGGGTCAGAATGATTCCACAACACACTTGTATCGTCGGCAAACAGAGTCAAATAGCCCACAATTCTTACTAAACAAATGTCATTAATGAATAAAAGAAACAACAGAGGCCCCAGCACTGACCCCTGCGGAACTCCGCAATTTATATTTTTGATGTCTGAAATATTGCCGGAAAAGGACACACTCTGTACCCTTCCCGAAAGATACGACCTAAACCAGTTCAGAGATACATCTCTAAACCCATATATTTCCAGCTTCCGAAGTAGTATTTCATGACTGACCGAGTCAAAAGCTTTAGTCAAATCGCAAAATACCGCTCCAGAAACCTCACCCCTATTCAAACTCATGTATAGCTGATCCAAAAAAGAAAACAAAGCATCATCCGTTCCCATGTGTTCCCGAAATCCAAACTGCTTCGAATCCAGTACACTGTGCCTGTTCAAGAAGCTGAGAACTCTAACCTTAACTAGTTTTTCTATAATTTTAGACAGAGTCGGAAGAAGAGAAATTGGCCTATAGTTTGAGGGGCATGAGGCATCGCCACCCTTGTGCAAAGGAATAATTACAGCCCTTTTTAGGAATTCGGGAAAGTGCCCTTTTGAAAACGAGTCGTTCACTACATCAACCAGAGAATTCATAGCAGGAATGCTCAACTCCTGAAATATTCGCACAGATATACAATCCCATCCCGATGCCTTTTTGTTTTTCACTTGAGAAATAAGAGCCTTCATTTCATTTATATCGGTTGGATGTAAAAAGAATGTCTCCTGTACTCTCAATCCTGACAAAAACTCCAACGGATCTCTGGTTGGCACAATTTTAGAAGCCAGATTTTCCCCGACCGAGCAAAAGAAGTCATTGAGCTTATTGGGTGTAACATCACCAGAGTCAGATACAGAGGGTTTGCCATAGTTTTGCCTAATATCATTAATTATTGACCAAGCTTCCTTACACACATTCTTTGAAGCTGACAATCTAGAAGCATAATACATTCTTTTTGCAGACCTAATGACTTTTCTATAAATAGTCCTATATCTATTATAATAACATTGGAATTGTTGATTCTCATAATTAAATTTTCTTAGGCGGTGGAGCCATCTCATGTTTCTGGAAGATGTTCTTATACCTCCTGTTACCCAACATTTCCGAGACTTCTTTCTTTTCAGCTTCACGATGGGAAAAGCAATGTTAAATACCCTTGTCAAAACCTCATGAAAAACCTCAAGTGGTTTCTCACATTCAGCTGAAGGCCACATAACCTCCTTGCAGAGAGCTCTAAACTTTGTAAAATTCCTCTTGCCAAATATACGCCCGCTTTTATTTAATGAATGAGAGTCTTTAAATAAAGGAAACTTAGACAGTACTGCTTCGTGATCGGAGAGAGAAGCATTTAAAACACAGCAAGAGACATTCTTAAAATTGGAGCACATATAATCCAGGACTGTTGCTCCATGATCAGTAATTCTTGTCGGCCCACTTACATGCATACCAAGATTAAAACTTGTTAATATACTCTGAACAGAAGAATTGGATTGTTCATTGTAATTTATATTGAAATCACCTGTCAAAATAATAGAGGAATGCGGAGGAAACTGACTCAGTAAAATCTCTAACTGCTCCAAGAACAACACCTGGCTAGCTGAAGGCGATCTATAAATAGAAATAACATAAATTTGACACTTACTCGAATAAATTACAGAAAATTCAAAGACCTTTTCAATAAGTAGAAAATCATACTTATTTACAGATATAAATCCATATATGTTTTCTGCCTCCTTACTTGCCAATAACATTGTCCCGCCATGTATTGAATTTGATCTAGAGAATATGGAAATAACATTATAGTTTTGCAGGTAAGTGGTCTCTCCCGGGTGCAACCAATGTTCAGTTAATGAAACCAAATGTGGAAAATTATGGCTTTCCAAGAGTACATATAGTTCGTCAGTCTTATATCTTAAAGATTGTATATTTAACAAAAAAACAGTCAAACAGTCAGCAGAGTTGTCTATCCTAAAAAAGACTTTTCAAGTTCATGTGAGTCATTAATGGTAATTGTGGGCAAAATACTTATATGGTTGTCCTTATCAACCCCATTACCCCCCACAACCAAGTTATGCTTAATAAAATCCCTCTGTGCAGTATAAGTAATAGGTACTGATCTAAGCACAATCCTGCCATACATACATAAAGAAGCCTCAATATAATGCTCAAGTAACCGACATAGCGACCTAACAGACTGTCGATATCCAGATGCATGTGCTTTTTTTTCAAAAGTATTATCAATCATTCTAACCGACATGTTTTTATCCTTAACATAATCCGCAATGAATGAAGTTATGCGACGAAATCTTTCACATGTACAATATTTAAAGTTACACTTTAGACAAATAATTAAGTGCGAAATTTTTCCTATACTTAACAATTTTTTAAGTTCAATGAAAGATGGTACTCTAAGATTAAGGTTCAAACACAGTATCACATGATCACTTTTGGTATGGTTTGAAATCATGGGGAATATGGCTTCATTCAAATTTTCATTATTTGTTACATAACCAAAAACATCATACCTATTTACAAAAGTTTCATATAACCCAGCTGCAACATTCCTAGCACTAGAGTCACCAGTCACAAGAACCCTTGGCTTTGACTTTCTTTCGGACATTTCATCCGATTCTCCCGAAGTTTTTTTCAAATTTTCTGGACATTCAGGTGATGATGATAAAGACTGATGTCCTTGGTAGACCGATGCCTTTGGTCTAAGTCTGGAATCCTCACTCTCATCAGAGTGATCAGTCGATTTTAATCTTCCTGTTATGTTGGGCGATTGTAGGTTGCCGACTCTTTCATGTAGTGTCTCAATTTCGGAGCAATACCGCCCGTTTTCACTTTCCAAAACCTTAATTGATGTTAACATGCTCTTGTTTAACTTTCGGAGGTCTTCTGTTTCTGATTCATTAGATTCTTGCTTATTAGTGCAACTAGTTTGGATATTAAATAACTTCAACTGCAACTGTTTAGCTTCACTAGCATAAACTTGATTATCATTTTCTAATGATTCTATTGTTACCATCATATTTTTATTTAAGGCATTTAATTCCGTAATTTGATCTTCCAGATTTTGTTTTAACTCCGAGAGAGATTTCAATTCTATAAATGTTTGTGATTCTTTGCTTTTTATTTCGTCAATTTCGACTTGCAACCGTTTATTTTTTGTATTTAATTTATTTAAGTGTGCAGCAAAAGTGTGATCGGTATTAGTATGGGTACTTGCAGGCCTGCGGTAATCATTATCATTGGGCCGTGCCTGATTTTGATTTTTAGTATTTGTCAAGTTAATTTCGTCTGCAAGTGTTAAAGCAGAAGTATCCGGATTGTCCGTTTGTACTGCAGTTTCTAAAAATGACCTAATTGACGTTTGACTTGCTGACGAACATACTGAAATGCTTTGGGACTGCGAGCTTCTTGAAATTTTCTTCAAAGTCATAGTTTGAGTTGTTATGCCATTGGTTACTACATGTGTTTGAGTTTCGCAATCCTCAGAGGTTTTATCCTGATATGTTTGAATTATTTTATTTTGTTCGTCCAGCCTTTGTTGTAGATCCAAGGCTTCACTTTTATAGGACTGAATATCTTCACGGAGCTTAGACTCCAACTCCGTCGACTCTTCCTCGCAAACTACGGAGTTTCGTTTTAAGCGCGCGATGTACTTATCTTTTTGCTGCAGTTCAGTCTTCAATTCTTGTACTAAGGAAGCTATGCTAAGGAAGAATATGTTATAAGGAAGATACAGAAGATAGATAAACTTGCCGAGGAAGAAAATTTTGAAATAATTGCTACAGAGATAAAAGACAATCAATTTACCAAAATTGTGGTGTGCCTATACCGTTCACCGACAGGAGACACAGAGGTATTTTTCAATAAATTAGATAAGTTGTTTAGTATTTTGAATATTTTAAGGAAAACCTTCTTCTATATGCAGACTTTAATATAAACTTACTGGACTCAAACTCTAATATAACAAAAAAATTTGTAAGGCTTGTTAGTACATACAATTTTAAATTTTTAATAAACAGCCCAACTAGGCTTGGCAAGGGGAGTGCGTCTTGTATTGATAACTGTATCACGAATAATATCTCTAATTGTAGGACCGTTTTGGAGGATTTTTATTTATCTGACCACTTGGGAATCGTCAACTATATCGCGGGCTGTCCTCTGGTCGGGCCCCAATTGGGTACTGAACGGGTCACATATCGGCAATTTACTGGTAAGGCAGTTGGGAAAACAATAAGCTCACTGCAATTGTGTGATTGGTCGGGGTTGGAGAATTTTGTTAATGTCAATGAAAGTCTGGACTATTTTCTAAATATTCTTAATTCTACACTGGATAACTACTTACCTTTGAAAACCAAAACAATTCAAGTCAAAAATAAGTCAAAAACATATTTCACTAAATAGTTAAAAGATCTGAGGAATAACGTAACATTTCTGGTACGGTTTGCTAAACAAAACAATCTTGATCTCTCTGAAACAATAAAAAATGCTCGACAACTATACAAATATAAACTAAATGAACATAAAAGGATCAACCTTCAAAACAAAATCATAAATTCTAAAAATAAACAAAAAGAAATGTGGCAATACTTTAATGCTCACAAAAAAAATAAACATACATCAAAAATAGGAATAAACCCCAATGATTTCAATGAATTCTTTATTAATATACCTAAAGAAATTGGAAAAAATATACCACACACCAAAAAAAATCCATCAGATCTCATAAAACAACATGTATCAATGCAGAATAGCTTGTTCCTCTTGGCAGTTAGTGAAGAGGAAGTTGCACAATATATAACCGAACTAAACAATAGTAACGCAAGAGATACTTTTGGTCACAGCAATAGACTTTTAAAGGAAATAAAGTTGGGCATTTTGACACCTTTAACTAAAATTATAAATCTCTGTTTCACCTCAGGGCAATTCCCAGATAAACTAAAATTAGCAAGAGTTACACCGATATATAAGAATAAAGGGGAAAAAACAGATTTAAATAACTATAGACCTATCTCCATAATACCCACCCTTTCAAAAATAATTGAATTGGCATACTCAGTCAGGCTTGTTAATTTCTTAAGCACAAATAAACTGCTCTCCAAAACCCAATATGGTTTTAGGAAAAAATTATCTACTAACCATGCAATACTCAGTTTTGTGACTGGCGTGGTCGATGCGTTTGAGGGGGGGGAGTGTGTGGTTGCCACATTCTGTGACCTCTCCAAGGCATTCGACTGCGTCTGCCACAAGACCTTGCTACAAAAAATTGAAGCTTATGGGGTAAGAGGGAATGCAAAAGTCTTTTTAGAATCCTATCTCTTGAGAAGACAACAATTAACTGAAATTGATGGCCTAAAATCTTCAATAAAAACTGTTTTATCTGGTGTACCTCAAGGGTCCATACTGGGACCCATTTTGTTTGTCATATATTCAAATGACTTTTGTCTTAGCTTGGATGGTGGAAAATGTATCCAATTTGCCGATGACACAACCTACTTCAATTCACATAAAGACTTAGAACAAGCTCAAAGGAAAAATTCAGAACTAAACATTCAAGCAAAAAGTTGGTTCGACTCAAATTCCCTAGCTCTTAATTTGAATAAAACTGTAAATATTGAATTTAATTTAAAGAAACAAACAACAGATAATAAACCATCAGAAACTAAATTTTTAGGTATTATACTGGATAAAGAGCTCTCTTTTAAGTCGCACACTACCAGTTTAAGTAACAAACTGGCCAGTGTAAACTTTCTACTTAGGAAAATAATGCAACATACTAATGCACAGATTGGCAGAATTGCATACATGGGCATGTTCCAAAGCCTTATCATGTATGGCATCTTGGCATGGGGCCACACCCCGGAGTGGTTAATTATATTCAAACAACAAAAGAAAGCAATCAGAATCCTATCCAAAATAAACCAATCGGAGTCCTGCCGTCCACATTTTAAGAACCTAAAAATATTAACTCTCTCTGCAATTTATATCCAACAAGCACTCCAATATGCCAAAGAAAACTTTGTAAGCTTCCAAACCCATCAATCGGTTCACTCCCATGATACGAGAAACAAAAAACAACTAATAATTCCTCAACATAGATTGTCTTTCACCCATAAAAACTTTAAAATTTCGTCAATAAAACTTTTTAATTGCCTTCCGGAAGAAATAAAAACCTTACCATCTAACAAATTTAAATTTGCAATTAAAAAAATACTTCACCATATAAGCCCATATGAGGCCCGGGAGTTCTTGGAGTTTGACTGGGGTACACTGACGGTTGACGATCACTCTCGCAACAATAATAATGATCACTCTTTAGCCCGGCTTAGTGGGACTGAGAATCGGAGGACTTGATTATGTGTTAAGTTTCAGTTTTTAATTTTTTAATTGTTAGGGTCCTTTATTGTTAGTGTTTATTTAATTTATGCGGTTCTACTGTTAGATGAGTGTCCTACATGTTTTTAGCATGTTTTTGTATTTTATTTTATTTTTGTAATGGCGATGCTTAAACTAGATTGTATAATTGTGTGTCCACTATATTGTACAATTGTTGTTGTATTTTGCAAATAAAAGTTGATTAAAAAAATAATAACCAATTTGTTCCTAAATTAGTGATTTTTAGAAATGCAGTCACAAATTGAGTGATAAATACAAATTGTAGTTTAATAAATCTTGAGTTGTTGACGCTTATTTTGTTGTCTGTTTGTATTGTATCTATGTTGCTATGACAACACTTTTACCTCCGCCGGCGGAAAAGTGAAAAGTAAAGCTCCGGCGGAGGAAAAACGAAGCTTTACGGCCGCCTACACAGTTGACTAATGACGGATTTACTGACGTTTGAAGAAAAAACAATTTTTCCTATGGTAGTAATTCTTGCTAACGTGACTGTTGGGCCTTAACTAAGCAAACATTTTATTCCCTTTACACATACTTATAATAAGCTGATTCTTTGCAATGTAAGCTTCATTTACATTAGCGGCAAAATCCAAATCATCAGCATTTGAGAGATTGCCATTTAAATTAGGGAGTAACTAAAAAACCATCTAGGTACTTTCCATCTGTTCTGAGGTGAGTTTGTTTATATGCTCGTTGATATTTTGAATGAGTGATAAGTGCGAAGGCATTGTTTTGTGCAGTATTTTACTAATGTTGTAATAATTACAATTGTTGCAACCAGTGACCACATAGACTGTATTGACCTTGGGACATCGAAACAACTTATTTAGTTTAAATTGTCATGTCGATGTTTACATAATAATTAAAAAATATACAAAAATTCTTCTTTTTTTTTAATGTAGGTGCAATTTCGCTGTCATTATTAAAAATTTTAATTACTTTTTCAGTGAAATAAATCCCAAATATCTTTAATTTAATCTCAAAATTAGTTTTACTGCTTACTATGTCTGGAAGAATTTGCATATTTTCTTAATTTACATATTTCACGTTAATAATTATAAATCAACCACTTTTCTTCAAATTGCATTGAACTTTATATGAAAATTTTGATGGCACCCCATCTGATCTTCTGATTGCTTTTATACATCGCAGGTCAGTTTTCTCGCCCATCTCTTGAGTTTCTGATTAAATGTATGAGTTTCTAAAGGAAAATTGAAAATATTTGCTCTCCTTAAATCCAGCGCCAATTTCAGTTATAGAACCACGAGATGTGTATATCCTGTTAAAAATATAATTATTTACCTACAAGTGCAGTTCAGCAAATGCAACTGCAGTTCAAGGAATGATGAACAAAGACACTTCGCAAGTATTAGGTACAATATTTTTTTCTACGAGCATGCGGAAAAACACTTTCCACACTAGTTTTCTACAAAAATGGAAAAGCTACTTTGTTCACATTTATATAAGTGTTTTATATCTTAGGTCTTTCAGAAACTGTTCAAACATCGTTTTGTCATAGCTTTTTCATTTAAACAAATTTGAAAATCGTATTAAACTTTTGAAAGGGGGTAAGTGGACATTGCACCCACCCTTTTAATTTTTATACATTCACCAACTAAGTAGGTATATAATTAAATCAATTTCCATTACTTATGAAAAAACTACAATTTGTTGCATGTTTCTTTGGTTATATTTTGTAGTTTAATAATTTGAAAATATAAAAATTAAAATGAGTGGCTAAGTATAAATTACATATTCAATTTATACAGCAAAAATGAATGGGAAGTACTTACATTAACTTAAAGTCAAAAGGCAAAATACGCTTTATTGTTAGAACACAAAATTGTTGTTAACAAAGCA